>DWLR01005090.1:0-11330 GCA_018246295.1 Papilio alexanor hazarajatica | reverse complement strand
TTAAGTGTCTAGACAAACCTGTACTAGGTTTTTAAGATGCTTTCATTTATAATTGTATATATGTTCGTTTTTTTTAATAATAAATAAAAAAAAAAAAAAAAAAATTGAGACCTCCTGGAGCCTAAACGGCTGGACTGATTTTAGATGGTAAGGTGTCATTCGATTCGTATTTAACTCCGGAGCGTCATACGGTTCACAACGTTAGAGTAACCTTAACATCCTTTCAGTGTGAGGAACTTGTTTAGTTTTGCCCCAAATATTTGTAAGTATGGATGTATGTATGTAGGATAAGTATGTATGCCAGTTCCATTGTGACCTCCTGGAGCCTAGAGGCTGGACTGATTTTAGAAGGTAAGGTGTCATTCGATTCGTATTTAACCCCGGAAGTCATTGGGGTCACAACGTCAGAGTAACCTTAACATCCTTTCAGTGTGAGAAACTTGTTTAGTTTTGCCCCAAATATTTGTAAGTATGGATGTATTTATGTAGGTAAGTATGTATGCCAGTTCCATTGTGACCTCCTGGAGCCTAGAGGCTGGACTGATTTTTGAAGGTAAGGTGTCATTCGATTCGTATTTAACCCCGGAGTGTTATAGGGGTCATGACAACGTCACAGTAAGTCGATCTAATGATTATTATTTTTTAAATTAAATTCGAAAGACAAAATATGTTTTTGAAATCATAGGGCCTAAGGAAATTCAATAAAATGTAACCGTTATAAAAGATAAGCCAATATAAGACAGTGTTAGGTAGTTCGTAAAATACGTACGTTTTCTTTTTCCTAAATGTTAAATATGAATGTATATAATTATATGTATTTAATAATAATTATATGTATTTTTTTTTTGAGCTACCATCATTCCAACTTTTTTAATTTTCTTTACCGTTAAGAAATTTAAAAAGATATGACAAAACAAACCACAAAAAAGGCTGAAATAATTACTAAGTAAGGAAATATGGCTCAGACAAAGACTTTGATCTAAACCTTAAATAAATGCGGTCTTGTTTAACTTATTTCGGCTTGTCTGAGTTTGCTTTTCGTGCTAAAGTTTCCCGTCGGGAGTTTTAAATGAAAATTTATGATTTCAAGCAAAAGCTTATAAGAAGTAACATAAACACCATCTTGCGGATTATTAAACTAAAAATATTGCGTCTTACATTTTAGTATGCAAATATCGTATTTAATTGTATTTTTATTTCAATAAACGGTTAAACTATGTTTAAAATTATGGACAGTGGTTTAAATACAATTCAATTGTATAATTTTATACAAGAGTTTTTGTTTGTTGTAATGTAATTTGTGAATACAATAGAGATTTTTTTTCTGTAAAAGAATAGGTAATAGAGACAAAAGTAACTGCTGCCCATAGGTATTTGCAACAAACTAAAAATTGAAATGAATTTGAATTTGAATGGAATGAAATTTTATCTGATGATCTTAACGCACAGCCGCCGCATCGCGCCGAATCGCCCGTGTGGCTTCTCTCTTACATTATTGTCAGTTTAACCTACATGTTTGACACGTGTCATATGGTTCCCAGTCAGCAAGGCGCTTGCATTATAGACGCGTTGAGGGTATTACAAGATCTCATTAAGCCCCCGAATCAAGCAGCCTATGTAGGTCAAGTTGTAATTTAAATTAGACTCCATTATCTCGGGTAATAAATTGAACATCACTCGCTAGAGTAATATTAGTTCGATGTTTTGCGTAGTACGCTGTCATTTATTTTACTTTCTATACATATGGAAGTGAGAAATGGGCTTATTGGGACGACTACGTTAGTGATATTATTGCCGTTCTGAATTACAATTAGAGATTATTAATTATAATGAGTATTAATGATAAGTCTAATGAGTTGTAAGGAAAAGAGTCTTAAAAAATCTCGTATATTCGTTATGAGTTCATCTAGGTACCTACAAAAAGTGTAACTCATTCTTGCAACCTTGTCACTTTTACTCTTTCGTCGTTCATTAATTCCATCTCCGAACTACCAATATTTTTTTTGTGAGAAAGGTGGCAAATTATCTATATTATGACACGCATTCGCATGCGTTGCGCATTAAAGAAAAGCTAATTGATTTGCTAATCTTTTAACTACATTTAATGGACAGAAGAGGACCCTCTAATAACAGAAAAAAGGATCCCATCCCCTCTATCAAACACTATTAAAATAGTATTGTTGTATTATTTATTCGGTATTGTAGTATTAAGGAGTTATTTCATTATATTTTATATTTATTTAATGATACGATTATTGTTATTTTTTATTATTATTGGTATTGATTCATGGCAAATTGAAACAATGTTTTGTATTCCGATATTTTTTACATCAAAACACAATGCTGTCGAGTAGTGCAGAGTAAACAGTCACTATGGCGCAAAAGAGATAGTATGTGGAGAAATAGTTTACCCAACTCCAATATCGCCCCGTGTATTCGCAATTTACTATGTATGACTCACATCACGTACGCTCTTATGTAGACGTGATAAGAGGTAGAATCGCTTGGCTGCAGAAGCTTTTTCATGTTCTTTGTGTTAGCCCCTGTATCGCCATCCAGTACTGTTTGGATTTCTCTGACTACGTAATAAAACATCGATTGTAACTTTAGTGGTAGAGGCCAGGTGAAGTATTACAATTTCAAAAACATGAATAGTTTTTCTTTGTGTACCCGATATCTGTTATTTTACATACAAAATACAATTTGAAATACTATATAGGAATACTTTATACTCATATATGAAATTTGTTTCATTTCCATGATTTATCTTCACTTCAATTTTAATAAGATTTTCGTTTGAGTTATCATGAGCATATAAAATCTAGGCTGCGTAAACTACGATAAGGCTTCCATTCCAGTAATACGATGAGATTTAATAACTAAAATTGTTAGAATTTCGGTCGAATAAACCCAGAAAGATACGAAAATTTAACTCAAATGGACGAACGATAAATTATCATTGAGTTAAATAAAGCTTATGTTTGGCAGAATAATTATTTTCGTCACATATGAATTTAAATGTACGTACTAATTAATTGCACATACGAATTTATCTTAGAATCAATATTTAACATAGACTATAAGATACCTATCTTTTTTTCACTTTTGACATTGACCGTTCACAAGATTTTACGTAAAGAAGTTTTAGTTTATAATTTTATAAGGAGGGAATGCTAGAACAAAAACTCCGAATGATATGGTATATGATATAAATAAATATGAATAGTACATTCAAAGTTTCAAATCAAAAAATCTGGTTAAGTGATGTACAAATAAATATCGACAGATAGCAAAGAATATTATTCCCGTTCCTGCAAATCAAATATTGAATCTCAACGGTCTAGTTAATTTTTGCAAAGCGCTGCAATTTCAAGAAACATTTCCTTCGGTTTCCTGTGCTCTATACAAATAATGTCGTATGCTAAGTCAAGAGAGAAAAGAACTATTTCCGCAGCAATGGCAATTAGCTGAGCAATGGAAAACGTCACTTAATGAATTCGCTACTTCACCGCAGTGAGCATTTATATGCAGTAACGTTGTTTGAGTTTTGAATACTCATTGGAATTGCAAATTTATATAATTCTTAATAATTATAAATTATAAACTATGGTGATACAAAACATTGAAGTATTCCATGTAATAGTATTGCTATGTTTCTTGTGGAATTCGTTTTAAACCCCTTCCGTCCACTTCTCTACATTCTTTTGTAAATCATAATTTTATCAGTGGTACTGTCCGCAACAACAACATCTGTTGCACGAATGGACCACTCGACCGGTGAAATAGCACAACCTCACAGAGGACAGGCGTGAAGTAGAAGTTTTCAGCGATTTGTCTGATGAGTGAGGTGCTGGAGTCCCGATTCTTCCTCTGCTCACCCTTTTCTTGTAAGGAAAGGATGGGAAGGGAAAGTGGATTTGACGGAGAATAGGAAAATGAAATGTCATTTTTCTGTTTATCCTATCATCTGTCTATTAAAAAGGTAGGCAATGCATATGCAACCCATTACTTTGTTTCACCTATGCCACCTTTTCCTTAAAAAAAATCTACTAACACAGTTACTATGACATGGGTACATCCTATAACAAAATGTAAGAAACAAAACCTTTCTGACGTGTTTCTGTAAAGTGAGTAAAGCAGCAAGGAGAAATTTGGATTGAATCAATTAGATTCAGGAAATATAACGCATAAGAGATTAATTTCAAAAACATATAAGATACGTACGTAAACGAGAATAAAATATTCGAGAGATGTACCTATGCCAAGACCGCGCTAAATGGAAATACGTAATCTTTGTCTACCCATCTGGGTAACGGGTGTGAGTATTATATATATAAATAAAGTGATAATGTTTAATATAATCATGTCTTAACCTTACAGAATACATCTACTAAGAGAATTCTCCGTCCATTGTTTGAGTGAATTTTACGACTGTGTTGATCGCGTGATTGCTTCACGCAGATCGAAATATGAAGATCTTTTTGAATTCTCTACTTATATTAAATCTAGTCAGAGCTTTTCAAAAACTAAACGACGTAAATTAATGGGATAGATCCAAGGATGGCGTAATTAGAAGTTAAAAAAGGAAACAGTGTTCTGACCCAAAATCCCTCAGTAAAGATATACTGCCTTATATTTTTCTATTTACTTTGCTGCTTTTTTTCTGGACGCCGTTCTATCTCATTAACATTTCCAACGGTTACTTTATGTCTGCGGCATAAAGCTTCGCTGCACTTAGTTTTACTTTTCAGGGGCTAATGAGAAAATGTGAGCAATCTACTTGCGTCATGTCCCTCTGTTTTATAGTTTTAAAGATCTCAACCGTGTGAGTGTAACGAGAAGTAATGGCCCGAAGTTACTTTTGAATTGAACTTTTTGAACAACAAGGATTACGAACATATTAATAAGCTCTCCTTTCCTTTCTCTAAAGGGACGGATTGACATTTGAAGCGCCAATAGCCCAATGGTTAAGGGTACGGACTACCGAGCTTGAGGTCGCGGGTTCGAATATCATGATATCGTGGGTTAGTGTCCCGACATTCGAATATTGTGTCGTATCCAAACCTCTCAGCTAAGTTAAAAAGGTTACAAGAAATATTAATACACTATTTTCAATGATCTTTTAATATTTTGATTTTAAAAAAAACGGAATTTAACTTGGCACACATTTTCGTCATCAGTTTATAATAATTCTATTTTAGTCAACAAACTTACGTTAGTCAATTACCAATGTAATTTGTCGTCGCCAGGCCTTGAAGATTTGATTTGAAATTCACAAGTATTTTTCTATTATTCCAAACATGATAAATTATGCCATTATACTAATAAATACACGGTTTAATATTATTAATCTCTTCATTCCAAAAGTAACTTATTAGGCATACAATATATGAATTATAGGAATATGTTAGATCTACACATATATCTAATATATTTCGTATAGTAAACCACGAATCTGCGAACCTTGCGTAATAGAATTTCATATTCGAGCCGTATTCTAACAATGGCGCTGTCGTCAGCCGCATGTATTTCACGAGAGCTGATTATTTCGAATCGTAAAGCATACGTACGTATTTTGCGAATTCGAATGGCCTTATTTATGCTAACATAAAATATTTTATGTGTACAAAACGATTGCAATTGTTTTTCTTTAGAAGTTAGTTATGATCGAAACAAAAATTATTAAATTAAAAAATTAAAAATAAGGCTATGAGTACTTCGCCAGCAAATTTGACATCGAGACGTTCAAACAACTCAGTCCTCCCCATGACCATGAGTGCTGTAAAGTCTTCAAAACTTCGGGAATTAAAATATTAATCAAAAGCGATAAAATTCGCAAAATTAATTTAATTTGAACGACATAAAACATGTTCTGATCAATTTTTTTAGACAAGTAGAGTGAGATAACGGCATATTTTTATTTGAATTTCATTGCAGTGTGTACTCATGATAATAATCACCAAACATTTAATTTCAAAGAATGTCTAATGTAATTAATCAGCATATCTCTCATATTATCATTATATAATATCAGCATATCATTCTCTACATATTTTTCCAATTTGTATAAATAAAACAAGTACGGTTTGTTTTCAGTATAATTGTATTGAAATATATTGAGCATTCCGCAAGGAAGCCATTCATTATATCGTCCCGTATGTTTTGTTTACCCCTCCCTTGTCATCCCCGGGGCAATATTCTATCCTAACACAGTACACACGGGTTGCATTCCTCATTTCCCCGCTTGCTGTTGACACTATGGAAATTAGGATCTTGACGTTGGTTTTAATAAAGTTGGCGTTGGTATAATACAAGAAATTGTTTGTTGTTTCTAAAACATTACAATGTAGTAGTATAACAACACTACTACATTGAAGATGCATTTTGTGAAATCTTGATTCTACACAATTCTATACACAAATTAAGTGTGACTGTCACATCTGTAAGTAAATGTAAAAGAAATATTTTAAACAAACAAATTTAAGAAGACTTTAAAAGTATTAACAATTCTTTGTAACCATTAAATTCGAGGAGTACTTTTTTTATAAAAAGGCTTAATATTAAATTCCATTAATTCGGCCACATAAATCCCTGTTAAGGCTACAGAGGGTATCGGACTAGTGACGTAGGGAGCCCAGTTTACTCTGAGCCCTCGGATTTAAAGGTAATCTCATGGCAGTTGATAAACGAGCCGGATGCGCAGTTTAATTTCTATCAACAAACGGTGATTAAAACGCTTTTATTTTTATATCATTTCATTACGTTTACGTGGGATATGCGTTGTTTTAGGATTATAATAACCATCAGGATGTTGGATTGTGTAACTATACCTCTATATAGCCTCTATATAGATACCTCTGACGCAAATATAGCGCCAATAGCCTAAAGGTTTAGGGTACAGACTGCGAAACTTGAGATCGTGGGTCCGAATCCGGTATCCGACTTAAGTCGATTATGTCCCAGACTTTCTCCTAGAACAAGCTTTAACATGCTCAAAATAGTTTAAAAGAATACTATTAAACAATGTACACAATTTTCTGATATTTGTTCTTTTCACATAATCAAATACATACATTTACTTTCATAGAGTATCTTGAATCTTTAACTAGCCGATACAACTGATAACATATTAAAAAAAAGAAACATAAATATTGTAAAGCTAACAACGACAGGGTCAAGTAATTTGATTATGAGTTACTTTATACAAGTGATATTTTAGTAATGACTTACATTTTGCTACAATTATGTTATATATATAATATACGACATTCTAGAGGTAACTTAATATCTTAAAAAAGGGGATCTTAGGGAAAAATCATTTGACGAGGCCTTCATCGTCAAATCATATGCCCTTGCATGTATAGAAGAAAATGTCAATTTTTCTGCATGTCCCCTCCTCTGTCGCAGAGGTCAGAGGTCGCAGCAATGCTTGTTGCAGATGTCTATGGGTAGCGGTCACTTAGTTGACCGCTTGCTCGTTTACCTTGTATAATAAAAAAAAACGCAAGAAATAAAACTGAGTGAGCCTTACAGTAGTCGCATATGATGTATAACATCTCAAATCTCAACTTGGTGGTATGCAACATTAAGTCCTAAAAAATATAGAAACGTAAATAAGCCAAATTATTAAATGTTTATTTGAGCAATGATTCATTATTACTTATTCACTCGTACTTTTTTATCAATATACTGATAATTTTTCAATTACTTATTACATAACAAGTGGAAATAAATTTACTAATATAGTTTACACATATAAATTAATTTAATAATAGCTCCCTTTACGCACAATGCTTATAGGTTAGACGCATTAGATACCTGATACCTCTCGAAAAATGCGTTGGGACCGTCTGACAGACAGCTCTACACCGCGTGCGATCGTTGGTCAATCAAATAGCGCACGTTTCCCCGAAGCCCCTGTTACACATTTCTGTTCCTTTACATAAAATAACTCCGACAGACTGCAGGAAAATGAGAGTTATATATTGATTATAGACAGACTATGTCAACAATCCCATTGATCTAGATGTAGTGGCAATTTATATTCTATATGGCTCTCTTTGAGCTACCCAAGTCATATTTATTAGGAAATACTGATGCTGGCATCTTGTTTCAATACTTTGATGTGAGTACAATAAATGAAGAATCAAATCGTCATATTCCAACGCGAGATATATCATTAACGCAATAATCATTATTGTAATAATGTTTGTTTGAAAAAAAAAGCGTCAAAGGTGAATTTTTAAGTAATTTTAAGTAAATGAGCAAGTTTATCGTGTTGAAACACCTTAACTGCAAGCGGAATCAATGGGACGGCACGGCTCCGGTCGATTTGGACGCGCGTTATCTCGCCGCGTCGTGTGGCGCAACCCTAATTAAATTGAATGGGACGGCGAGTGCCATCTCTTGCGCTATTTGCCCAAATCAAATGTGTTTGTTTTTGCTCGCACGGAAGCATTAAGTTGTGATTCTTGTGAAGTCCACAATACTTAATTCATTTATTTTTACAACATTAATATGCGTTAAAAATAAATAAATTAACCAAACAACTAAATTAATTGTGTTAAAAATAAATTGTTACTTACTTGAGTAACAAATTATTTTTGAATTGGATGAACGCAACGAATACTAAATTTTTATTTAATTATTTTTTTAGTTATGTCAAGTATTGATATAATTAAATAATAGAAACTAGTAAATTAAAATAACAAATTACTGGTTACAAATAATACAAAATCCAAGCATATTTACCAAACATTCACATTTAAAAGATTAAAATTTACAAATTACAAAATTAAATGCTTAAGCTTTTAATATCGAAGTCAGTGATGATGGATATTGTCAAACTGTCAAAAATATGTGAAAACGTTTTATAATAATCGTACGCCGTTATACACCGACTCTCGAGGACTCGAAAAGGAACGTCATATAGACTACAAATTCACTTTTTAGCTTTAATGTTTTTCCTTTCTGCAATATTTAAACAAATACTTTTTAATAAAATTTTAAACCTCATTTCTTTTAATATATCCATAACAAAAGTAGGACACTCAAATAACTGAGTAGTAAACGAGCAAGTTTCGTTACCAAACTTTATAAGCTCAGTCAAGCGTTCAATTTAATTTAAGCCTACTTTCAAGATTACTTCGTAGCTTTTTTCTCGTTCTTTCTACTTCCAAATAATATTTTACATTTGTAGAACTTGTAACTTGTATTATTAAGAATTTTAGATGTGTAATAAAGTTGATATTGGTATAAGAACACTTAAGATGATCCCGAAATTAAATCAAAGGAAAATTATTGGAAGTGGTGGTATTGGTAACTTGCTTGACTGTTATGCAGTAAGTTAAATGTGCTTTGCTGTATAGACCTTACCGAACAGTTTCCTTGGGTGAAAAAATTAAAAAAAAAATGATTTCCATATTACGGTTCAACGATACCAGCAAAATAACACGAAATTTTTTAATAAACACAAAATGGTGTCTAAAACTTTCGCATAGAAGACTTTCAGACTTTAACCCATTTCCATAGGAAAACATTTTTATTAACATCGGCATTAAGGGCTGTCGTGGAATAAATGACCTCACAACACCGAGAATGACCGTTGAAAAGCAGTTAAAAGTTTTATTTCGCATAAAGTGGTATTGTTTATTTCGTTTAGAGAGGGGGTAACTTTGATAACGGACTGACATATTTTTGTTGTAACATTTTTTATTACACCGAGTATTAGGAGGCATGATAAAATGAACGAATTCTTTATACGGACAAATATTAGGTATTTACGTCCAGACCGCTGGTACCTCACTCAAATGAAGCATAAAATACGTGTACCTCACATAAATTTTCTGTGAGGTATTTCCCCAGTCAAGTCGTACATATATGTAAAAGCTAATCCATGTAACAGTTGCCTCCTCTTCAGAACTCCACCTGCACCTCCGACTGTTCTGGCTGCAGTTTAAGGACAAAGGTCCAAAATATCTAAATCCTGCTGGTAATATAGTTATTACTTACAAAAATTGTTCATAAATATTGGATATATAATAAAATATGTACAGCTAGACTCAGTGGTTCTAACAAAGCGCCCCTTTTACATACAAAATGTTTCCGGTCCGAGGTAAAATGAGAAGCGAAAAAGGAAATAAAAATTTCCTTTGAACAGATCGTTCATCGGTGCTGTTTTAGCAACGGCTCCAATACTTTTAACAATACAGACTTGTATACAATATTTATATCTTAGATAGTAATCTCTTCAAAGGTCTTACTTAACTTAATCTACTATTTTAAACGCGCATAATAACAAAGTATTCTACTTAAACGCTAACATTTGAGAGATCGAAGTCTAACAAGGAGATAATACTCGTAACTTAACGTACTTTAACAATGGTAGAATCCGCAACAACAATATCCGTTGAACGAATGGCTGCTCGACCGGTGAAATACCTTACCCTCACAGAAGACAGTTGCGAAGTAGAAATATTTTGCGTTTCATCTGCCTAGGTTTCGGAGGCCTAATCTTAGTCCTCTTCTCGTTTTCTAATAAGGAAAGAGTGGGAATGGAAAGAGCATTTAACGGTGAGGAGGATGAATAGGTGACGGAAATGTCCATTTTTCTGTCTACTTCTCCTCTTTTTATTAAAGGTAGCAATTGCATCTGCAACTCATAAATGCTTGTTGCAGATGTCTATGGATAGCCGTCACGTAGGTGACTACTGTTAAAATTCCTATATTACCGAAAGAACTGGAAATTTTGTAACAAAAAAGTAAACAGCCTGATGCAGTTAATATCGTCTGCCTTCATAGTTCTAGATTGCGAATGGAATCCGTTGCCAATTGCCGCGTCGTGACCTATGACGAATGAAGCTGGAACAACGCCAATGCAATTCTACGTACAATGAAAAATCTCCTTCACAGCCCGGTCATGTACAATCATATAAATTCGTTTATGCGCTCGTGGTTTTTGGCCCAGTTGTGTCTGTATTTCGTTTTTTATTGGGCATTAGCCATTTGGATATCTTTGTTTCCTTATGTTCGATATTTAGGTAATGAGAAATTTTATATTAGAGATTTATAATCGATTCCTTCAAGGCTCTCAAATAAAGTTGAGATCCATTTTTTTGTTTATGTTGCAATAATATTTAAATATAGTATAATGCAGTGTAAGTAAAACTAAAAAAAAAATCTTTACAATGTGGAAGCTTGCTTTTGAGACAGCAAATTTTTCAGGATATTCAGGAGTATTATTTTTCAAGTTTTTTTATTTATTTTTTTAATTTATATAAAGTTGGTGTCACTAACCAAATCACAATTGATAAATTAATTATATTTTTAAT
>DWLR01005089.1:0-11330 GCA_018246295.1 Papilio alexanor hazarajatica | reverse complement strand
AAAAATAAACATGACCCCAATCATGTTTAACAAATGACCCATCCAAACTTAGCTTAGACTCAATTGGGTTAATTTAGATTCGATAAGTTTGGCATCGATAAGATTTGCACGACTTAGTTCCGATTATGTTTTGTTTTTTAGACTGTTGCCTAATTATCTTTCCAATGACAATATTACTGGTAGGTAAAAGTAGTTCATTTGTATTTGAGTTCCATTCATCATCATCATTGTATCATCAGTGTTTTGGCTCCAAACTTCTCACATGTAACTCGGGTATAAATATTTTAAATACGCGAAAAAAGTAAATTTTACATACTTTTGTAGATAAACGATCAATTTGGACCAACAAGCCCGTTAACGAGGTTGGTTCCGGACCTTAACGGAGTGCATCCAGACGACGCATTCTCCCGAGTCCCATATGAAAAGGGGTCACTCTTCTTACGGTATTTAGAAGACCTCGTAGGAGGGCCCGGTAAGCACCAAACCTTTGTATTATAGGTCTGACTTTAGTAACCTATCAAACCAGATAGCGTCTGTGAAATAACAAAGGAAGTTTATTAGGGAATTGTAAAATACATTAAGACGTGATGAAGCTTTGGGCAGACGGGTCCCAGCATATTGTATGTAAAATATCAATACAGTTTAAATAGACATAAAATCGCCAAAAAGGATGTTTAGGAACTTAATTTTCTTATAGTATAAAACGTGGCTGTAAGTCACATGATGTTAAACATGTCACTACTCATAGACATCGAAGGCACCAAACAAGCTGCAGATGCGTTACTCAATTGAGATGTATTGTTTTTGCAGATGTTTTTGATAATTTCATCCGATCCTACTTGACCCATTACCAAAGGCGTTCTCTGGACACCGAGGAGTTTAAGGAATACCTGCTGGATTACTTTAGCGACAACCACAACCTGAGCAGCGTCAACTGGGATGCTTGGTTCTTCCACAATGGCATGCCTCCTGTCATTCCCAAGTTAGTTTCCTTGGATCATAGTTAAATAAAACAACTCTTTGAATTACATCTGAATAATCTCGGATGATTTTTATACAAATTAATTAAAAAAATATTAAAGGAACTGTCGTTGAAGCTTTGACTAGAGGCATTGCTCTCTACCATCTCAGTAGTAAACAAACATACACTTTACACATGTGTGCATTTCTTTAGTTGTATGTATGGATTATAAAATAAAAATCTGTATTGGCTTTATGTAAAGTAATTATTATCTTTATATAATATTCCATAAATAAGATGTAAATTTTGATAATAAATAAATAAAAATACCTTTTTCAGCTACGACACATCAATGACTAAGGCTGTGACCGCACTCGTGACGAAGATCACGGAGGAGGGCAAAATGTCCCCTAACGACATAAAAGGGTTCACGCCGCATCAGATGATCAACTTGCTACAAGAGCTCATCGACAGAAACGCTATTACCACTGAAAAGCTCCGCGATCTCAACACCGCGTACAAAGTCAGCGACAGCAAGAACACAGAGATCATCTACAGATGGATGAGATTGTGCGTAAGAAGCAAAGACAAAACGAAACTGGACGATGTGTTCAATTTCCTAAATCATCAGGGACGTATGAAATTTGTACGACCAATATATAGAGACCTCTATGCTTGGGAGGAAGTAAGGCAAATGACAATCGATAACTTCCTTCGACAGGAGCCCTACATGATGCACGTCTCTGCCTATACCCTAAGAAAGGACCTTCATCTTAGTGAATAATGTTAACATAAGACATGTTATTTTACACTCATGTGTCTCAGATTCTCAAAACTATCTTATTATTGAAGATAACATATTGTGGTATCTGTTTCCATTGACATTGTTTCTGTAATATATTTAACAATTTTATACATATTAATAAATGCATTTGACGTAATCATGTATTTTTTTGTTACTCGCGTCTTGCATCATTGGACAACTACTAGGACGCGACACTGCTTTTTTATAGAAGGGGCAAACGAGTCGCCTAAACGAACGATGACCACCGCCTATGAACATCTGCAACACCAGAGAAACCCCGCAAATGCGTTGCCGACCTTTTAGGAAGTTTACTTGTACGCTTCTTTCTTTAAGGATCATAAGTTGTATTGATTTGGAATTACCCAATAAATTGTACTCTATGTTACCATCTCGTTTTTTTAGCAATAAAGTTCACGCAAGGCTACAGGCGCATAACACATTGTAATAATTATTTTGTGTACTGTTAATAATTAGCAGTTGTTATCTTGTAAATTATTTAGGGAAGGGGGAGTGGAGGGGAATCACATACCCCCCTCCACTGCACGGAGCGTGGTTTTGCGTTATACATTTTCTTATCGTAAAAAAAACGTTATGAAGCCATATAATACCAAAAGTATATAAGGCTATATATATAGTAAGTTGATAGTACCTACCAAAAGTATTATATGGCTGAAGCCATATAATACTTTTGGTAGGTACTATCAATAGACATTTAGTTCTGACAGTTTTATTTTAGCGCGTAATTATATCTTACTTGACTTATTCTCTACATTCCCACAAATTGATACTTAGATAAAGATATTTATTTTTGTACACAAATATACATGCTTGGATTATTTCGTTTGTGAACATTTCAAATTCTGATTATTACAGTTGAACAAATTATCACAATTTTGCTGACATTGGTCAATTTTATTATACTGAAACTTAACTATTACAGGTGCTGTTTAATTAAAAGACACTATGAAAAGTTAGATGTTTATTTTTAAAATTATCCTGAAATATATACATGATACATCACAATGATAAAAGCTAAAAAATACTGTAGAAGTTTATCACAGATGCTTGATTTCTTATGTAATATACTCTGTAAATCTAAATGTGAACTAAAAACGTAATTATTTTTTTATAAGTACTTATTGTATTGTCATATTTAAGTACTTATACAAATTTCCAAAATTGGTTTCACAATAATTGCCTAAAATAAAGGAGTCCTAAAACTTGGCTTACCATCTTTTATATATAGTTCTTACTTTTATATTTAGTTAAATCCTTGAATCACAAAATATATAATTCTATAAAGTGTAAGTAATACTGTCATAAGAATCAAAAAAGGTTCTCAATACTTACACAGAAATCCACCAGTACAGTAATTATGTATAATGTAGTAAAACAGGAGTAAAAGTCCATTAAAACAACACCTGGAGATAAATAAAAACGGAGATATTGGTAATAAAGATTTGCCATTCTCTCCTGTTCACTATGCTGTCAGATTGGTATATGATATTGAATAATAACAAAATATCCAATGGAAAAACAGTTGAAATGTAACAGTGATGTCTCAGTGCAATATTGTACAATATGTCAATAAACAACGCCATAGTACAACGATAACGGGAAAGCACTGTTATCTCGTTTGAAACACTTCAATACATAAACTTAATTACACAATTTAGTAATACAGAAGTGTATTTTAAATATTTCAACCATGGAAATCTATTCATGGTGTTTTTGCCTGACTGATAAGAAAGTAATATTTTTCGGGTATATAATGTTACGTAGTTTAGATGAAATGGAGTGGTTTGCCCGGATACCGGAACCGGACCGGAACGCCCGATATCCGGCTACCGGCTGGCGGCTGACTGACCGGTTGGCGCAGAGGCAAGACACTTGCCCTCTGCGCCGCAGGTCGTGGGTTCGATTCCCACCCAAGACAAACATTTGTGTGCATGAATATGTCTGTTTGTCTTGAATCTGGATGTAAAAGACCACCGGAGGACGGGCAGCAGCGTCCTTTTCTTAGTACGGTGGGACATACTGCGCTCGCCAACCCGCCTGCCAAGCGTGGCGATTATGGCACATTTCCTCCCAATTATACGATCAATGGGGGAGGCCTATGTCCAGCAGTGGACGATCATAGGCTGAGGTGGTGGTGGTATCGCGCGTGTCAGTTTGTTTGTTTCGCAGTTCATTTATTTTTAATTTGGTATACGAAGCCAAGCCGAGTCGCATCTTATTACCAACAATTGCGGAAAATTTGGTATTCATTCACCACAATTTGCTAGTTGTTAATTATGAGTGCTAAACTAATTAATAAAACAGACATTTTTGACGTGCAATTATAAAAATAAACGATGTCCTTAACTTATTGTGGTATGATTTGCCTTTTGTAAAATAAAGAGTTTTTTTAATTTTACTATTCGGTATCCCTCTTTGTTTTCACTATCCGGCCGTCCGTTTCATCTATATTACGTACATGACATACCCGCGAAATATATATGTCCGTTCCATTGTGACCTAGTCTAAACAGCTGGACCAATTTGAAAATTGAGTTGCAATTTGATTTTTACTTGGTAAACTTCAGTGTTATAGGGGTACCTACAGACAATTGGACTTACTGTTTTTATTAAATTAAATACCAGTTAATTAACTTAAACCAGCCCCCCTCCTCCATTATCAGAAAGAGGATTATATAGAGAATATATCTTGAGAATATTTCTCATGATTTTAGGCCAGCATTACACTCCCTTGTAATATGCATTAAACTATATAAAATGTGTACTTTTTTAATTTTTTCTTTGATAAAACCTACAACCCAAACTTCTACTGATGCTTAGGTTACACACTTAGGGTAAACATGGATAAATATCGAAGTAAATTTGCCTTTTTAGGTGGTTAAGATCTCCTCAGGCACAGTCATGATTGTGGTCAACCTTTTTAAAATATTGCTAGTTTATAAATGCATATAAACTATTTGAATTGTGGTGACACCCATTAACACTGCCCTTAAAACTGCTTTAATTCCTGCCTCCTTGTTTATTCTAAAATGTATACCAAGATGTATAAATTTTGGATGTATGTATGTGTGTTTATGAAAAATAAGTACAATGAATTGTTCCATCATTTAAAACACTGAAAAAAACTGTGAACCAACTGAGAAAAATATGAGTATATCTCACAGTAATAAGTTAAGACAAAGTGAAAATCCTGCAAAATGTCAATCAGATCAAAAATTATTAATTATGACAAAAACTAATAATAAATATTTACCTTTGTATGGCACATAGTTCATTTCTTATTTAGCAGCAGGAAACAGCATCACCCATATTATAAGTGTGAAGTAGTTACCACCCAATCCCATTCTTTAATAATTCTTCTCCTTTTCCTGATCTATTCTCTCCTCTGTCAAACATAAAGGATAACAAAACATCGCCAATTATGATGTAGATGTCTATGGGTACAGATCGTCAATTAACATAAGGTGAACCCCCCACATGTAAGTTTGACATCTTCCATAAGAAAACATTTCACTAAGCTTAATAAGCCTTCTAAGACTTAACTAAACACTTCTAAGATACCCTGTATTCAGAAAGTCCTACTTAAAACTATAATATGCCTATTTGAAGGGTACTTTAGTAATTTTGGTATCCAATGTTTATAAAACATTTAAGTGTTTTAAACATTTTACTTACAGATTTTGCACCCCATTTTTTTCACAATAACCACCGATAGTAAATCAAATCATTTTTAACATCATTGAATCTCAACTGACCACCAACACAACACTCCAGCTATCACAAAACCCCACCAAACTGTGCCTTATAAAGCATTCACTTATATGCAGCACAAACTATACCCAGTCTCAAATCAAATTTTTGTGTCCAGTTATTAAGAAACAAATTTAGCACCTTCAATTACCACAAACTATTCACAAATTCAAAGAAACTGCACTTTTAAGCTATGCACTTACTCACAAGGTGTAAAAAAACTACAACATTAGATTTAATATTCTATTTGCATATTCACACACAACACAATCACCTAACTTACACTGCATAAAGTAATACACTATAACTTTGCCTTTCTTTGCCAACATAAATACACAAATTTCAGTATTTGTCCAAAGTTAATCCTAGCAAAACTAATTTAAATGTAGCCTAGATATGTGCAATAATTATTGCTTCTCACAAACTTGTAATTACCTTCACAGCACTACACAATAAAAATATTTTAATCTTCACAAAACTAAGTTAGACCACCTCACAAGTGCACTACACGCCACATAAAATACATTATAAAATAAGTATAATAAAAAAAAATTGTTTGTTGTTAACTTAAAAAATACTTATTTATACTAAATGTTTCATCTAAGTAAAATAATAATTTGTAATTTATGCAGAGCCCCCACGGACAACTACAATTACAAGGTGATCTTCTTTCAGACTTTCCTCAGTCAAATTGTGGCAAGTCCTCTTTAAAAGATCTGTCGAAAATTCACAAGGAGGAAAGGAGTAAAGAACACCCGTGGCCTCTGTCTCTTTGTTCAGCAGCGATATTACACCTGCAGCCTCTTTTTGCTTGAGGTATGAAACCAAATTGCGCATAGGCCTTGTCTGGATGCTTGTGTCTTCGTTTGTTATAGATGCTGTTGAACCTGCCACTCCTAAGAATATAGCGTGGGAACTAGAGGTAGCTATACGTTTCTGTACATCATCCAGTTTTGGTTGATCCAATCTCAATCTTTGGGTAATTCTTAACTGATTTTTGCCATCTTCATCTTTCATTAGACTATCAATTATTTCAGAGTCACCATCAGTTAAGTGGAATTTAGTTGGGAATAATGAGTTTTTAAGAATAAGAGCACCATTCCATATTGTTGCTGCTTTGCGGACTACTTCAGGCAGAGTTCTAGCTGATGACAGCATTCCACCACTACGTCTTGGAGAGCCATCGGAGTCACTTTCAGGAGAACGGCGACGAGGCGATCGGGATCTAGATCTATCAACTCCTGGCTCACGAGATCCGGAACGTCGGACACGACTTTCATACTCCCCATCAGCTGGTGCTCTTCTCCACTCCTCATCTCGATAATCACCAGTACCGTGGTATGCACCCCGGTACATGCCCCGGCCACGACCACGTCCACCACGTCCTCTGTAACTTGACCCATACCCATAACTGTCATCCCATGAGCCTCCTTCATATCCCTCATATCCTTCTACAGGTCTTCCATCTTCACCCACAGGTGGTGCATAAGGCTTAGGTCTGTAAGGCCCACCTGTACCAACATCAGCAAAGTCAATACGTAGACGTCTGTCAGGACCACCTAAAGGAAACCCTCGCATTTCTTTTACAGCAGCTTGAGCTGCATCTATAGAGTCATACAAAATATATGCATGTGCTTCTCCTTTAGCATATTCAATCTTTTTAATGGCACCAAATCTATCAAATTCTCTTTCTAATTGGGCTACAGATGTCCATGGTCCTAGACCACCAACCCAAACACGAGTTGTGGGTGTCGCTTTGCCATATCCTATCTTACATTGGAATTTTCCAATGTACTGACCAGATAGTTCTACTTTGGCTCTATGGGCCATATCTAGAGTTTGATACCTAACAAATGCAAAAGCATTGCCAGTACCGGGAGGAGGACGTTTTATGTCAATGTCTTCTACAATACCATAGCGGCCAAATATACGTCTTAATTCCTCATCAGATATATTAATTTCTAAATTTCCTGCAAAAAGTGTTCTAGTAGCTAAAGGGTCATCTTCAGGCTGCACATGATGCAAGTAGTTTGGAAATTTGTCTTTTTTGTTTTCCATTTTCTCAAAAGGTGGATGGTGTGGTCTAGGCATGTAAGGTCGTGGCATGTAATGTGGATGCGGAGGGTGATGCATTGGAGGTCTGTGGTGCATTGGAGGTCCATGAGGACCTGCCATTGGATATTCATGCATTGGAGGCCGAAAATCTCTGTGGTGTGGGGGTACAGTTGGTGGTATACCATATGCCCGATCATCTGGGGGAGGCCTTCTTCTGTCGGGCACTGGTGACCAGGCATAAGAATATGGACGGTCGTAATCTGGTGGGGTAATGCTTCTTGGCCTACTTCTATATTCAGACCTAACAGGTTCATAAACTGGGTCTACAATAGCTACTTTATCGTACAAAATTATTCTCGGCTTGGCATGCTTCGCATCCCTAGCATCTTCTGCACTCCTAAAGCATATATATGCAACCCGCTCATCCAGTTCATGAGAAATTTTGATCGTGAACTCGCCATATTTTTTATATTCCCTGTAAAGAGTGTCTTTAACAATTTCATCGGAAGCTTTAGGGTGCAATGCGCTGACGCATAGCACTTTGTAGTAAGGACGTACAGAATCTTCACGAATGTCCCTAGAACGTACGTAGTCGTCACGATGGGGCGAAATATACCGACCGCGGGGACTCGGCGACCGCACGCGACGACGAATGCGCTCCGGCGTAACACGTTCATCTGAACTATCGTCATAACGACCTATACTACTACGCGTCCTCTTCGATCGCGGCATACTATCCCTTGATGAGCTTCGCTTCATGTTACGAATTTTCACCGTTATACGATCTCTATCTCTATCGCTACGCGGTAATCCAATCATGAAAGCTCAGTTTGGTGAACCACTATCTGAAATGCACAACATTACACGTCACTTCAAAATGTCGTCTTTCCAGAAGAAATTGTATAACACTGCACGTTACAAAGTTATTAAGTCTTACCACAAACTATCGCGACCAATGTTCGCGCAAATCACAACACCTCTACTCAACGAAACAAATTATAATTTCCAAGGAACAATTTAAATTAACATAAAACGCTGCACTGCAAAGTGAGTCACACAACAAGAGACAAGACAATCTTTAGATTCAAAATGGCCGTAGCGTACCTAGCTGTACTCAGAATCGGGTCAGAGCAAGTTAGATCAGAGATCGCATTAACCAATAGCCAAGCGTTAGCTACGGTAGTGTTACCAACAACATATTTTAATAATTTGTGTCAGAAAATTTACTTATCGGAAAACGGTAAAGATGGCATCGATTTGTTTAATTACATTGTGATAAAATTTTAATTAGATATAAAAAGTACTTTTTCGGAATACTTTAAGAGTGTAATTTGTTTCATTTTATGATGAAAATATTTTAATTTTGCATTATAATTTTTATGTAAATCGTCGACTTATAATCGTGTGGTCTGTAGCCGATGTGTTTTTGATGTTTCAAATCATCCCTATGGGCTGTTGTGGACCTGTGGACTATGGAAAGGAAATGGAATTACAGAAGTTCAAAAGTTCAAGCGATATACCTACCTACGAAATATCCTATTGTCATTCAAAACAAATCAATGATTAATTTATTTCATAAAAAGAAATAGTTAACTATTAGAAATTGAAAAGATTTAGCTACTGAAAATTCGTTTTAAACTATCATAAAATACATTGTCAATTAGATTCTATACAAATGTGATCCTTTAAGGTATTATTATAAATTGGTGTTCATTAATAGAAAGTAAAATAAGGAGAAATATACAAGAAGTGCACGTGTCATTGTTTATTCAATAATCATTTATATAGATTTTAAACACCTATTCAATGTTATGTGGTTGATACTGCTATATTAAGACTACATATAATGGATATTATAATAAAAGTCAACAATCAGTCAGTAGGAAGAGACAAATTAGCCAGGTTAGTTATTAGCAATAGTAATTTTGTTAAGTTTTACTAAGTTGAAAACGTAGAATCTACCTTGCAATGTAGATTCTACATTTTATGGCTCACTTAATATTCACTCATGGTGAGTTGCAACCCATTGTTTGGAAATCTCTGGTGTAGAAGTAACATATTTAATAGCTGATGTATTGAGTTTTAGATTTCTTTTGTATTGTAGGTTGTTGCAATATACTAGTCGGCTTGTTTGGCATCAGCTTGAATCCAGAAAAGCAAATAAATATTCTGTTGACAGAGTAAAAAGTTTAGAAAATACTCTAAGCTCATTTAGAAAAGGTAAATTATTTTTAATAATTATTAAAGTTAATAGTGTAACTCCATTTTAACTATATCATTTAGTGTATTGTTTTATTCTCTTACAGTTCTCAGATTGGGAAGATGTATAGATATTTTCTATACTGCACTCAACACCATACACATCGAAGATCCAATCTTACGATTTACTCTAACAGCAAGTAAATTAGCGCATGCATTATACCTTTATGCGGACCACATAGTGTGGTTATCAAAAAATGGCTTCCTCAAATCTGACTCAAATGGCTGGAGTCAGACTGCTAACAGATTCTGGTTATTATCAATTATTGCCAACTTAACACGAGACTTTTATGAGATAATGCATGTGTTGGATCTAAAGAAATCTATGTTTCTTAAACCTTCAGATTTAATTAATGTTTCGGTAAGAAATTTTGATTTGAATTCTAGTTTAAAACACCTTTATGCAGTTCTTAAATGTCATAAAGATATATTTATAGATACAGCTAAAAATTCTTGTGATTTATTCATTCCTTTGACGGC
Source organism: Papilio alexanor hazarajatica (assembly GCA_018246295.1). NCBI lineage: Eukaryota > Metazoa > Arthropoda > Insecta > Lepidoptera > Papilionidae > Papilio > Papilio alexanor. The sequence continues at coordinate 1,003 of DWLR01005089.1, read as the reverse complement.
CTTAGGATATACCAAATTAAGCCCAAGCACAGTTGGAGTGTTGGGAGCTGTATCATCTCTAGCTGCCTTAGTTACTCTGGTAAAACCTATCACAAAATTAGTGCCAGCTTGAGTTAAGTAAAATTTTTGGCAAAAATGTTGAACTATAATGTGTTACTGATAAAATAATAAAAATCTAGTATAGATTTATTATGACATATATATATTACATAAATAAACATATAACTTTCTTTGTTATGACAAGCAAAGTGAAGATTAAAATATCAACTGGCAATGGTAATAATTTAAAATTACTTACATTGGTATAAATTTAATTGGTTTTGATAATATGTTGCAGGAAGCACATCCTTATTGGGGAAAAAATGGTGATTTTTTTGCTAGGTTATTCGTTCAACAAGAATTGCTGTATTTCTATCATTAATCTGTGCTTGAGTAACTATTTTGTCCAAACGAGCCATTTGCCATGCCCTGGATATGTTGATTGATTGGCTTTGTGTGTGATACATGTTAGAATTATAGCAATAGTTTGTTGGTTTTAAATACTTGAAAAATACTGAGGTAAATATATAATTTGTACTCTTCTATACATTGGTGCTGGGATTTTTGAAACAATATAGTTATTAGTAGCAATAATCTTATTGTTACAATAATTCCTATAATTTAATAATTAATACTTATTATCCTTAAAGTTGTAATTAATTGTGAAACAAATTTATTTTTATAAATATCGTAAATTTCTGTTGTTGGTATCTATATTATTTAATTTACATTAATACAACTTAGTTATAATCAACTTAGTTTAATCATTGGGCCTTTAAATCAAATGTATTCTTATGATGTTTTTAAATGTTATTTTATAATAAGTACAGTTGCGTTATTTTGAATACTTTCAACTGTTACATTTCTACTGTGGTGATTTTTATAAGAATAATGAAAAGGATTATAATATTATTGTTTGTTTCATTCTGTTAGTTTTTTGGGAAGGCGCTTTTTTAGTCACGGA
>DWLR01005088.1:0-11331 GCA_018246295.1 Papilio alexanor hazarajatica | reverse complement strand
ATATGTATATATATTCCTATATATATATATATATATATATATGCTTAAAATAGTTGTTAATGGGTAACAAATTCAAAACATCGTCTTAAAGTTCAATTTCATGTAATCCTCAAATACTTTGGTAATATATATCCATATTATTTACACATCTTTTCGTAAATTTCTTGTATAATCTTATATAAAATCTCTCTAATATGTTCGTCATGTTTTTTTAAATGAAATATTAATGCCATCCGGTATCATTTTCCAGAGTATCTAAAGCATTTTTATTAAATTCTTAACTTATTTCTTATCTGCATGCTTCTTATAAAGTCGAAATATCTCGAAATTATTGCTAAAATTTAACCGAAGATCTTCGAAGTTAAGACAGATAATGTCGGGGAAACTATAAATGAATGTTTTTTAACAAAACAACACTAACATTCCGAGGAGTTTTCTAATCGCGTCCGCGCGGAGTGGGAAAACATCATATTTCATTGTAGCCGGGGTGTCGGAGGCCCGGGGGCTAGTGGAGGTGCGGTGGGGGAGGATGAGGTCGGGTGGCGGAGATGAGTTTTTTACGCATTATTGCTACACACGGAACCAAAATTGAACCACCCTTACAGCCCGGTCTAATAAATTCTAATTTCGATTATTTTTAGTTGGCTACTCTTCGTTATAATGCTTCTTACACTAGATTGTAATATCAGAAGGGCACCTGGCAATTGTAATTTTATTCATCAGACAGATAGATATCAGTAGAAAAAGTACACTGCCAAGTACAATTCTTTGTTTGTTCGCTTTACAAAAATATAAGTAGAATGAAAAGGAGGTTGACAAAAAAGAGTCTTCAAATACAATCAAACTAAGTATAGTCTTTGGTCAAAATCAAGGTCCAGAATTCAAACTTCGAGTCAATACCATCAGACACTTGTAACAAAATGCTTCAAGTATATTAAAAAATAATAAAAACGTAGTAAAAAGTAAAGATTTTTTCTTTTTAAATTGAGACTAACGGTAAATTAGACATGAATCAAGAGTGAAATTTCAAATACGATATGCTTAGGCATAAGGGTACTATTATTATATAAATAAAAAACCTAAATATAGTGTGAAGAAAATCGACCTTTGTGACAAAAGAGTTTTAATAACATTTAAGAATAAATTGTATATGAAATTGTGTTGCTGGCAGGTTAACTATTTTCTTGTTCTGTAATAGAAAGTGTCAGAGTTATGATAAGAAGTCAAGGTGGTGGTCTGATTTGAATGGTTAAAAAAAGATAATGTGATTTGGGAATGTAATGTTTGTGTAACGTAAAAGTCTAGGTTTTATAAATATCAGTGAAGATTAACATTGCTTTCAACTCTTTGGAAATAGTTCGTTTGATTTGGTTTACACCAAAAACGTTAGAATATAAATAATAACCAATCTAGCTAGTTAACCTAGCAACTGGCCCCAGCCTCCCCACGATAGAAGATAGATAAATATGTTTGTTTATCTATCTATTAACTAAAGTATTTTTAACTTAAAGTAAGTTCTTCAACAATGGTAGAGTCCGCAACAACATCTGTTGCACGAATGACCCGCTTCACTGGTGAAGTACAACAACCTCACACGTGACAGGCGTGAAATAGAAGTATTCTGCGTTTCGTCTGAGGAGTGAGTTTCCGGATGCCTATTTTAGTCGTCTACCCCTTCCCACTCTTTTTAAATAAAGAAAAGTAGGGAAGGGAAAGATAATTTGACGGGAGGGAAATGGATAGGACAAGGAAATGCCCATTTACCTGTCTTTCCCCTCCTATGTCTATTAAAGGTAGGCAACGTATCTGCAACTCGCAATTGCTTGTTGCTAATATAGGTAACGATGATCGTTAGGTAATCGCTGGCTTGTTTGCCACCTTCTTTAAAATAAAAATAAAACGTATTTTTATTCCAAGAATTTTAGTCAGTGGCTGATAGAAGTGATTTTTATTGGTGAAAGGATTTTTAAAATTGGTTCAGTTTTTGAGTTTAACCGGAATAAACAAACTTATGATATTATAGATATAGTGTGACATAAACCGATAGTGTGTTAATACCGGGAAGATCCAACAAAACGGAAAAGTTGACAAACAACTTCAAAATAGTCCTTGCGTTTACTGCGTTTCTAATACTCAATTTCATTTCAGAGGCACGAGCCACTGATCGAAGGAAAACATTGTTCCGAACTCGCCACAGATATGAAGTACACCTGGAAGAGACACAAGGGTGAAGAAGCTTTATTTTAAGATTAACACATGTAAAAAGTGTTCGAACAATGAGGATGTTAGTTCAATTTTCAATTTAAATCAATTTTAAGTCGATACATTGTTTTTGTATAAGTAAAAGCATTAACTTCTTTTTCAAGTCCTTGAAAACAAATTGTTGTAACGAAGGCACTACTGCACTACACTACTAGTCTATTTACAAGATACTATAAAAAAATCATTTTAAAGGTAGATTGTTTAAGACTCCCTTCGACATTATCATAATTTGTCAGTTCCATTCGATTTATACCCATGCCTAGCGCCATTCTACGTCATGAAGACTCGAGGTAAATTTTTATTAGGGCCCTTACGTTGAACGGCAAGTTGCTCTATGAAATCTTTTGAGCATGTTTTAAAGGAGATATAAACTCGTATGTAGATATGTCAAAGGCAGGAACGAATGAGATTCGGTAATCGTTAAAAATAAAAGTTAATACTTTTCAGATTTATGGAGGGAATTACCACAAGACTTAATTTTATTAATTTACATAAGAATTCTGGTATAATTCAACGATGCAAGTATTACTAACAAAAGTCAACAATAGGTCCCGCAGAGTAGCGGTCAGCGCTAATATGCAACGTTAACAAGCATCCTTATGTATGCAAAGCCATATTCGAATGTCTACCGAGCTATTACTCTTTGCCTGACTGCTAAGTATAGAGGTGGATTAATTATCCAATATTAGTATATTTTTTTTTTTTAATTTAATTTACTGGTCCTATTCTTAGTACGGTAAACATACTGTGATCGCCAACCCGTCTGCCAAGCGAGGCCATTATGGCACATTTCCCTCCAATGATGCGATCAAGGCCTGTGTCTAGTAGTGGACGATCATAAGCTGAGGTGGTGATATTTAAAAAGTAATAGACTTTCCGATAAATATGTCATAAAATGAGTATGATAATAGGACATTTCATGATTCATTAATATATACGCGATAAATAATCTGCGGAAGACTTATCTCAAGTATTATGATTTCCTCGATTCGATTACGTTCGCGTCACATTTATTCACATTTCGTTAAGAGAGAGAGAGAGAGAGAGAGAGAGAGAGAGAGAGAGAGAGAGAGAGAGACGTGTGAAAATAACGTGAATGTCATGATTCAAGTAATTTTCTTGGACTTGCGAAATTTTGTTCATTTAACATTGGCAAGAAGTTGTTTTCCATAGTTGCCTAGTACGTCGGTTGGCAAACATTAAGGGGGATGTCCACTGTCCGGCGCGACGTTGATGTATCTTGTCGGATCAACTGGCGGGCGCGCGTTTGTCCGCTACCTAATCTCCATATATTATTGTCGTGGATATTGTTCAAATAAATGGTGCTTGAAAGTAAACTTTCATCAGTACAGCGGAACGTTGTTGTTGCTACGAAATGGCATTCTGTAGAATGCGAAAAATAATGTTTAACTTTGAATGTTTTTAAGGTCCTTTATAATAAATGATGAGTTCGTCCCATTAAATCTCTACACCCGTTATTAACAAAATATGAATCAGTAACTAGGAATACGATTTACATTCGAATTGTTAGGGGTTGTATAAGTCAGCTAATATAACGAATTTCTTGTTACCTTATAAAAGGTACCATCAGATATATTTCTACTAGTTATACTGAAACTCGGCTGGTACTGTATAAACTAGCTCAGCTTGAAAGTCAGATTTTGGACTTAATTGTTAGACAGCTTCTTGGGTAGTTTTGGAAGCTAATTTTGAAATTAATTAATAAGCAGGACAGTTTGAATCAGCATATTTCTTTAAAAATATAACTCACCTCCTGTAACCTTAAATAATTCAAGCGGCAATAAAAATTCTTTATCTATATATATTTCATTACTCTGCTACATCTCACTCATATTACTGCGGTGGTTAACAAACGAGTAACCCCATCCCTCGGTACTCTTGTAGCGAGCTTAGTATATAAGGTAAGAAACAGAGAAATTTACTACGACTAAGATGACTTGAGACATTTTAGTTTAGGCATATTTTTACGTGCGGTGTGGTGAGTTTGATAACCAAATTCTCTACGTATTTTACATATTCACTCGACTTAATTATTTGGACGTAGTGGTATAAATATAAAAAAATCTTAACATTAAAATGGCTTGATTTACGCATATTTTCAATTTTTTGCCAATTTATCACTGAACTTTATTATCTACTTAATGCAACATCGATTAAGATTTGCAGAATGAATCGGGGTAGTTGAAATGTACCTGAGAAACACAATAATTAAAATAACAATGTATTACATTTCCTAGTATCAAGAACATTAGGTCAGGCTATCTGTCTGAGTGTCGAAGATAAGACCGGCCGAGCGAACTATTAACAGCGTCTGCTGAATATGAAGCCGGATCCGCCGACAGCGGCCATTTAATGAATATTTGATCCCATTGCAACTGGTCATATGCGACCGGTATGCTCGAATCAATTGTTACTTTAGGCCACTGGCTACATTCGGGAGTTAGAAGTAAAAACTTAGCGAGATATTTGATTCGATTGTTAAAAACGATCGAAACAAATATCACGCTAGAATCAATTTTCAGTAAAGTTCCAATTATAAAAATTTACTTACGTTGTTTATAAATACATAGATATGATTAGATTTTCTTTTTCGTATTAACGAAAAAAAAACAATAAATACTGTAACCTTAATACTATTTTTTTCTATTATTGAAAAATGTATTTGATATATGTATATCTATAATTTTAGCTCACTGCCATACGTGTCTCCATAGTGGACAATGCACATGTAACTGAATGCCGCTCGAGCAGGTTCGTGAATACACATATCTTGGTCTGATTATCGGCAACAGGTCCAGCTGGTCGAGGCACATAAATAAGACTTGCGATAAGCTTAGGGCAATTATGAATTAATTTTATGTAATTGAGGCAAAGTTCCATACGATGTGCTACTCTCTATGTACAGTCAAGTTCCTTGGCGGTATTCCACTTTAAAAGAGACATTTGTCTGAACGTTGAGATGTCGACAGAGAAACAATAACCAATAGGATGCTATAAACTAATTGATTAATATCGGCTTACTCTATCGCGCGAAGTGCTTCGCGTTCTGGCCCGTAGTGCGAGAAAAAATATATATATTTAAAAAAAAATTCAATCGTTTTAATAGAATTCAATAATGATTGTAGCACCTCTATAACGTCTTTAAAATATATTTTAATGTAATTTTATACGCAATGTCCATATTTCTTCACACTATTTATATGTGTGAAATTAAAAGCAAGAAATTCGATTGCTTCTTTAAATTTAATTTTGGTTCTTTTATATATTTGCAATTATGATTATCATTTATTAACACTATGGAGAGATGCAAAACTACAAATGTTGATAAAAGACAGATATTTCCCCTATGGGAAAAAAATAAAAAATTTCAACGTCTTAATTTCAGTACACATGTAGTAGTCCGTCTTTAGTATGTGTATGGCACCTGAGGTGCACGTTCATTTGTAAGATTTAATTTTACGTTCACAAACTCACCATGACACTTGCCGTCACAGTATAATCTGCGCCCATCTTTCTACGAATCGAGAATGGTATTTGTTTTTCAAACAGCTAAAACATATTGTATACCGATTCTGGTCACATACTCCATGGTGATTTAAATTCCTTATCACGTAACTTTGAATCTTATCATTATAAATATTGGACACTGAAAAGAACTGTAACAAATAACTGTCTGTCTTGTGTCTGAATGTAAAGACTACTGGAGGACGGACAGCAGTGTCTTTTTCTTATGCGATGGAACATACTGCGATCGCCAACCCACCTGCCAAGCGTAGTGATTATGGCACATTTCCTCCCAATGATGCGATCAATGGGGAGGCCTATGTCCAGCAATTGGCGATCGTGGCTGAGATGGATGGATTGATATAAATAAATAAAATTCATTATTTAAAAACATTTTCTGAAGATAAAATTACGTATGTCACCAATTATGTAATGAATCGTTTGTTATTAATGCCATTTTTTGCCAAGACAATTTTTTATTATTAATTACTAAAATATTGTAAACGTCAAAAAGAAATGTTATATAATCCGATTGACCTAAAAGAAGCCTAATTCAATATTTGCAAGAGTGAAAAAAAGCAAAAAAATAAAATTCACCCCAATTAGCGTGCGACCCGGCTCTAAGAGAAAAACGAAATTGCTACGTAAAAAGTCGTAACTCAATTACTCCGATGAACCGCCGTCGCAATAAGGCGTTCGTTAGCGCACAGACCGGGGTTGGAGCATGCGCCGTGACCCGAGGTCGATAATGAGAGAGACCTCTCGCTCTGGAGCTTCAGCATCACACATCCTCACAGTTTAACGTTTACGTATTTACATACGCCCCACATATGCATATGCGCCCTTTAACTGTGACGTATGTGAAACGCACAGATCAATACCGCCGCAGAGCAACTAATTGTCAAATATGGAAAATACTAGACATTTTGTCAGTCAGTCGTTTTGTCAACAGACGGTGATACTTTAGCTTATAAAGTGATCTTGAGAAAATAATGTGAATTTATATTAAAGCGAAAGACAAAATATTTTATACGACTCAAGAAAATTAAGTACGTTCTGATATTTTTTTATTTATGTTTGTTATGCTTATTACGCCTATGATGGTATTAAAAAAATAAAGACTTTAAAACACTAGAAGCTTTTATTACTAATTTTCGAAATTTACAATATTCTGATTTAATGTTTTGTCTCTGAACGATGATTTATTTCAATCTTATAAGATCGTAGACAATAAGGACATTTGTAAATACATAATAAATGTCATGTTTTATAGTAATTAAAGGGCACAGCTCTTACTTTGTAAGGTATTAACGAAATAGCCAGATTTAAAGATATTTTAAATTTTCTAAACTTAATTTTGTAACTTTCGTATGAAAGAATTGTTTATACATGTTATAGTGAATTACTATGTTACATCTTAATATTTACTTATACGTTTTCCCTGAATGTAACCTACTCTATGCAACAACACCCACACATTCGCGCGCGCACTGTAGCAATGTTATTCGCACACCGATACATTTAGGTGTAGTGAGGACTCTGAATTTGTTTAATGGCGTTCTTACATTGACATTAGTTTGTCGAAAGAAATTTATGTGAGTTGGATGTTATAGTTGAATAAGGGGTTAAGTTTATACAACGTGATTGTAGAGTTTTTGAATGCTTGTCTAGGCGATTTTGGAAAGAAATTTCAATTCCTATTACATATTATGATGTCGTGAATTGATTTACTTTACTGTTTTAATTTCATAACTTTTGCTGTCCTTTATTTTTTACACCTGATCTTTTTATTGAAGGAGGGGCAGCCGAGATCACTGGTGGTGATGACGCGCCGGATGTTATGTTAACACTATTATTCATCAACGACCATAACAACCATAATCTGTAGTTTGATATGTGCTGCTATATGCTCTTATCTGTTTTTACTTGTAAAAAGCCAGACTTTTTGTGGATAAGAATAGAGGAGAAAAAAGAAAAAGGCGAAATGGCAGGAATAAGAAGAACTAAAAAGAAGGAATCTGCCTTAATTCTGAGTTTTACCAGACGTGTACCTAAATATCTCTAATTCCAGTTTTCTAAGAGGTCGTGCCGGTTCACGTATGCGACAACTGCAGGGTTTTTTTTAACGATGTCTAAGTAAATGTAAAAGCGTTATCTATTCCTGCTTCTGAGCAACTGCGCACAAGCAAATCTATGTTTCGGACTTAGAAATACAATTTAAATAAAATTGTAAATATGTATAGTAACTGTTTTAGACAAGTCCAGATAGTTCTAGGGGACTACAATTCTCATCGGACTTACGTCGCAATATAATTAAAATCACGACTGTCCCGCGGTCCACTCGCTGTGGAAGAAAGTGCCCCACCCCCCACCCCGACCCGACCTCCTACAGGAAGGAGGGGATAGGGGGATAAGGGAGGACACTCGGGAAAGGCGATTCACATTAATATTCCCCACTTTTATCTCTATATGCAAACTGGCAGCTGGAAGTCGCTCCGCTCATTGTGGCCGGTCCGATTCCTCCTTTAGAAGTTTTCATCGTGAATGATTGCGTTGTTTCACTGACGGCGCCATGAGAAACTTTTTGTTGAGTCGAAGAGTCGCCAAGCAAGAAACTTCATCTCTGAAATTATACTTAATTCTTCTTCGTTTTTGACTTAATTCTTCGAGTGATAAATTACATTTGAATGTCGAGATTTGGATAGATGGAATTACTTTAACTCAGTGGCGGATTTACCAGCAGGCTGAGTAGGCTGAAGCCTAGGGCGGCATATTTTAGGGGGCGGCAAATTTTCCCCATTTTTTTTTAGTTTTACAGAAAAAAATACCTAAATGTTATTAGATTTCACCATTTAACTTAATCGGTCAAAGTGGGGAATTTGACGTTTTTCAATCTGTTAATACATTTTTCATACTACATATTTGCGTAGGTAGTTATTTGGAGTGCGGTGCGGAAAAGAATGACATGATCTTCTGATATTTTAAAAACAAAGAATCACTTTTCAGTCTTTTAATTCTAATTTTATTACCTTCTTTCGTCCGTGTAGGGTTGTTGTATCAAAATGCAGAGATCAGAAGGGGCGGCAAAATTTTAATAGCCTACTGGCGGAAAATGTTTTAATCCGCCACTGCTTTAACTTACCTAATGAACTAATAAATCTGCTGTGTCATTTATTAAATACGATTTCTATAAAAGCGTATTCTTATCAAGTAAGTTTTACAGTTATTTGGGAATATATAAGTGGCTATTATTGGTTCAATAGTGAAACTGTATGTATCTGTAATGCATAGATATTTTATAACACGTAATGAGATAGTAAGTTACGTACAACTCGGAGATTCGGTGATCATGTATCAACACATCTGACTGAAACAAATCGTGCGAAGAGTTAAAAATGAACACGTAAGTGACGTAAAAACATATTTTATTAGAATTATCTTTTTCTATTGTTAACTTTGTTAAGTAGACCTCTTCATTTAATATGCCTGCTTTACAACCTTACTAGAATTTCGTCGGCCGTCACTTGATGTTTTCTAATTGAAGTTCATAGAAACTATTTTTCATGTATACATAGTGTATACATAGTTATATAAAATACAAGTAGATTATAGATAGGACATTATCGTCATTATGGTAATAGTGTCTACGTTTTACTTCAAATGAGGTAGCAACATATAAAATTTGAGCCGAAGATCATAACTAGTGATTATTAAAAATGATTTCAGGTGGCTCAGTATATCTACCTATATAAATCAGGCAACACTATATTGGGATAACTTTCCCGTGTTAGATATGTTGAAATAGATGTAAGTATACCTTTGCCTAATCTCAGTTGTATAAAACACCTTTACATATCTATTAATTCATTATACCTGATGAAAAGATTCGTGGATCCTTCACTTTAAATACTTTATAAGTCCAACGAAACAAGTTAGTGGCCATATTAGGCCTTATTTATATATCGATTCGAAAAGAATGTATGGGCAATAAATAGGTTAAAACGCTGCTTTTAACGACTCTACCTCTGCTTACCCTTTAAAGTTTAAGTAGTTAAGTAGTCAAGAAGTTAATACATATTGGTTTGATGAATTACGTAAATTTACATCGGTAATATTATGCTTAAAAATAAAAATATTGGCATGTTTTTCTTTATTAAAAATCTGATTATCCTCGATAAAACTAATCCAACCCTAAACCCAATAACTCTCTGAAAGGGGCATTATACTGAGTAAATTTACTCAACATCGGAAAATTAATCTAAATTCTAATATATTTATGGACACTCGATAGTATTCTGTTTATCAGATCTCAAATAGATGGAAGTGATTTTACGTAATTTTAGCTTTTGTATAATTTTAAATATTTTTTGTCTAAAGACTGTCTAGGTCTTTTTGTAATATATTTTGGAATTAAGTAGATATATATTTGAATCGGCAGGGTTAAAACACAATCTTATACCCAATTAGTATAGACAAAAGTTTGCTGTTCTATTTTCATAGAGCTTAGTTATGTATTTATCCAGAATGTGACATAGGTAGTGCACAATTTCTATAGTGCTAAGTCATGTCAAGCAACTAGTAAAAAACAGTCTCTGCCTAGCTCGGTTGTGATAAAATCGTAGTCTTATACGTTTTTAATTGACATGAGTAGCAGTCACTTATATTCAGAAGGCATATTAAAATTATTTCTTGCGATATCATACCGTAATAACGAGTCAAGAGTCGACGAACGTTTTTTTTAATTAAATCATTTTTATTTCTGGAATTAATGTGGCTGAATGCCGGATGCCATTGGTCATCCCGTCGAGAGGAAGAGATGGGTCTCTAATTACAAATAATCAAGCTCCCGGATTGGTGGGCCGGGAACCCCCCGGTTGTTTGTTCTCGTCTGTAGGCGGGGCTTTCCCGCTCGCTCTTTTAATTAGTGTAAGGAGTAAATTGCTGGAGAGAGAGCACCGGTGCTAGTTTACAGCGCCATCTCTTATTGGATGCTGGAACTATAAGGGGGGGGCTAGGGAGGTAGTACGGGGGATAGTGTTACGTAGTTAATACAAGGAAAACACGTAGCGCGCTCCGCGAGGGAAATGGGTCGGCTGACGTTACTATAGTTGATATTTCGCTGCCCGTAAATAAATCCCCTTTTGCCCGGAATTTAGGGACGTTTTACATGTATGATGTTTTTTTAATTATTTTTACACTACTTTTTTTTAAAAGTAACCTTACGTGGGTTATGTTTTAATTAACATGGGCTAAACTTATTCTATCATTATATTAGGAAGGTATGTAAATCTTTAAAATCAAACGTGACAGAAGATAAAATGGATGTCAGTTATGTTTTATGTCTCCAGGCATGCTTACTTCAACGGTCACAATTCGTAACCTGAAGGTTTAAGTTAAGGTACGATAACATCGTGTTACATCGCATTTTGTTTCATATACATTAATTTTATCTTATACATATGTATATGCAATGGTAAAATTAAACTGGACTTGTATAATATGGATTTTCCTGTTTATAAAATTGAATTACATATATATATATAT
>DWLR01005087.1:0-11331 GCA_018246295.1 Papilio alexanor hazarajatica | reverse complement strand
GTCTTGGGTGGGAATCGAACCCACGACCTGCGGCGCGACAGGCAAGTGTCTTTGCCACTGCGCCAACCGGTCAGTCGCCTTATACCATCCGGTATTTATTTTGTGTCGTAATTTGTTGAGACGCTTTGTATGAACATCTGATTTGTATCTCTTATTCATTATAACGTATGAAAAAATCACAGGGCACGGTGGAATATTATTTCTTTTTGTATCGTTTCATTATTTCAGGCTGAATAAAATAATTCAGTTCGGTATCATAATACAATTAGAAAACATATATTTTTTCAAATCCGAATTGAAATTCCAGGATCTTTCGATTATGCAATTTTTGATGAAGGTTTTCATGTAATACAATTTATTACATTATACATAAATGTAATTTATTGGGCATGTAATAGAAAATGTAAGAATTGCGTGGTATTGCTAGCGTTAAGTAATGATCAGACATCTAAATTCATAACATATATGACCTAAACAATTTGATTGTTGTAAATTTGTATGCATGTAGGTTATTAAACAAATAGACGATTCTGGGACAGATAGCACTAGGTTACTAAGATCTTAGATATAATTATATTTATACACAAGGAAATTATTCAATTTTGTTATAACTATTACATTTACATGTAAGGTAAGGTATGTATTTACAGTAACTCAAGGGCTATGGATGCGTGCTACTTATTTACATATCGGTGTAATGGTGAAAAATGTCTTTATACAGGCAAATGACTAAATATAGTAGTAGTTAAGCGGCTGTTATTATTATATAAGGGGTTAATTACTCTAATTAAACGCGTGACCCAAATAGAAATCCATTAATTGTGTTATTAACTTCGAGCATACATTTTTGTTTTATTCTCTATATTTTATATTTATTAAACGATATAAACGAATCATATTGTGTAAGATCAAGCCATTAGAATTCTTCCGAAAACTCAATTTTTACAGTTCTAATTTATGTCATTAGCTAAATGTTGTTATTGTCAAAATACTTTTTGGGATAAATGGGGAACTTTAGAATGTTTTGTCTGATTTAATTTTTATTTTTTTATTTTCTTTGGTCAGGTGGAACTTACCATGCATGATGGCACTGTCCGAGATGTGTGCTTCATAGAGGATACCTCCAACAAAACAAGTCTTCTGGTCAGCGGCGGCGCTGGCGACTGCAAGATTTACGTTACTGACTGCGCCACGGGAAAGACATTCCAAGTAAGTAATTCTTCTTTGTTAAACTAAATTGCAAATGTATAATACACTAGATGTTGCCCGCGACTTCGTCCGCGTGGAATTCGATATTTATGTATCTATATGTAAACATATACATATATCTGGGTGGAAAATGTTCCGCGGAAACCGTACATTTTTCCAGGATAAAAGCCTAAGTGATGTTCCAGGCTATAATCTATCTCTGTGCCAAATTTCGTCCAGATCTGTTCAGTTAGTGTGTAGTTACGTGGTGACAAACGTCCACCCAAACATTCGCATTTATAATATAATGATTTTTTTACCCTCCGTAATTTTTTTTTTGTAATAAATACTATCCTGTATACTTTCCAGTAACTTAAAGAATATGTGTACAAAGTTTAATTATTATCGTTTAAGTAGGTTTTACGAATAATGCCCCTTATACCCCTTAACCCTTTTTTCGCAATAAAATGTAGCATATTTCATTTCCTAAGGTCAAATCTATCGTTTTACCAAATTTCCTCAAAATCGGTTTAGTGATTTAGGCGTAAAAGCGAAACAGACAAACAGAGCTACTTTCGTATTTATAATATTAGTAGGTATTAAGAAGAAAGAAAAGTAACTAACTTATATATTCAGTTCTGTTTAAATTAAGTATTACCTAACCTAAATAAATAAAAAGTAAAATGAACAATCATTTTACTGTCAGAAAAAAAACCACAAACACAACCTTACAAAGTGCATAACAAAAAAGAGACAGTTATCTTGAATTACGCCTATTTTTGCCATCGACTAATAGATTTAAGGAGCCCGTAAAGAAATTTAAGTGAAATTTAAGTTTCAGTTTAATCACTACCAAAATGTCACTTAAAATCTTAGGACGCCCTTAAAAGATATGGACTCGATATTTGACCTTTTAGAGCTAAGTGACGGTTCAGATGTAGCATTATTATACAGTTGATTAAATAACTAATTAAATTGTACTTAAATCGTCACATACTTTTAGTGAGACGGGATATTTTTTTTACCCAATATGTGACAGACTTCTTAAAAGATTGACATTATCCAATGATATTTTTTTATTCCTGAGGAGTAAACAAAACAAAACAAAACAGGCGTGAATATTAATTTTTAAATTTATCAAATCCTATTTTGTATTATTTTATGCCATCTAGTGACCTAACGAAGCAACATTGTAAAAATTTTAAGTTCTTTTTTTACCCACATTGTAAAAAACACGCAATATCGTACAACCGAAGTGTTCAGCTTAAGTAGAACCATGATCAGCCCATTTGACGATATAGATCGAAGGTCAAGTTGCATACATTATATTTGAACCATCGTCATTTTATAGAATATCATATGTAGTAAACTAAAGTTTCATCGCAATCAACTAAATAGTCATATTATAGCCTTTTTTCTGAAGAAATGTTTAACGTAACACTATAAATTGATATAACTTTTTTTATTTATGCACCGATTTAGATGAAATAAATTTTAAAAATCGCTGTTTTGAGTTCTATAGCATTGGTATATAACCCTTGTAATAGTTTTGTTAATTTATTTTCCATGTTCTATTTTATATACATCCATGTACGATTTTATTATATGTATAGATGAAGCGAAAACTTTAATAACATTTTCTAGAATATTGCAAGCGCATGTGAAATTTGGCATATTTTAAGTTTTTATGGAAGAGAAGCGGAAAAATGAGTCGTAGTATTCGTAGGGGTCACTCCAGAAAAACTTATATCGATCAATTTAGTGACATCCTAAAGAAAGTCGATATAAGGAGTACCCATAACCGACGTGTATGTAAGCGTAAATGCATAGATATAGAAGAAGCGAGAGAGATGTATAGGATCGCGCAAAATGGAAATATGTATTTTGTAATGGATATCTTAACTCAAATGGAATAAAATGAGCTGTCGAACTTGTAATAGTTACATAGGAATTTCAGAGAAAACCGACAATCCTTCTACAAACATAATATGACATTTAAGACACCTGTTTCCGACCTCTTTACGACGTAAGATACGTCTTACCGATTTAATTCCTTTCATCTTTGCCACGAAGTGTAAAAGATAAGTCACTTGAGAGAATACTATGTATTAGGAGAACAAAATTGCTTTTAGACAGTAAAAGGAGATTTTTATCTCGACCCTTTTTACATTACCCTAAAGTGAGCATTTTATTTTAGCCATTAACGAAGACAATTTCTTTTGGGCCTACATTTGAAGTTTCTGCCTTTACTTTCGTTTTAATTTTATGTTGTTTTTGTCATTCATATTATCCTAAGAATTATTATAATTGATTTCGTTTTCAACGGTTGTGTTTTTGATTATTTATTTATCTTAGAAAAATGGCTTGATCCGTTGTCGCATTTCCGTCCCAACATCGAGGCTCGGTGAATATTAAAAATCAAGACCATAGGATATTAATAGCCGTAATTTTAATTTTTAGCATCATTGTAGCAATTACTTTCCGTCTTTCCTTTTCTGAATAGTTTCCCAAAATGTCAGGTAGATTTATATCATTTGTCTGTAAATGTAATGCCCAAGAAAAAAATGCATTGTACTTTAATATATAAAATACAGTTTTGCAGCTTATATTTCAATGTCTTATTCTTGTGATACAAAAGATGTCAATGTCAACGTTGTTAATTGTTCTTTGTCGTACACGATACTCATAAATAATGGAAATCTGAATAAAGGCACGTGGCGTTTCATATAGATCACATCTAAGTCAATCTCCGGGCAATATTCTTGTTTGATGTCAAAGTTCACTTCTTGCTTTTAATATTAAAATTATTTATTGGCTATATTTTGTTCTTGCATTTGCATATTAGAAGAGTAGTATTTATATAACTATACATACAGTTTTATATCCCAAGTCTTCCTTTTTTAATCTCCTTGTTAGATTGATCTTTAGGCACGTATTATCGAAACAAAAGTTTAATAATTGAATGATGAAAAACGAAGGACCGTGGAACCCTGTACACGCGGTAGAAGTTCTATTCAAATTTATTTACATAATGTTCACCATTAACATGACAGTAACTGTTCGAGTTTATTTAACCGCTTTTTTAAATTTATTCATCAATACAAATGATTGTTATATATTTTTTTTAAATCTGAACCAAGCCAAATACAAGTGAAAACGCCATTCACATACTTTTGTATACATACATACATACATACATACATATGTTGGTAGTGGTATTGTGGACTGTTTGACTTGAAAACAGAAGCATATAACGGTCTCATGATGGTATATTACAATAAGTATGTTGAAGTAACTCTACAACAAGCTACCCTCTGATATAAAAATATATTCAAATCAAAATTATCACAGAAAATTATAAAATGATAAATAAAAAGAAAAAAATACATTAAAAGAGTATCAAAGTGTACATTTCGACTATTTTATGTTATGTTTATGTCCCAATGAAATTCTCATGTAAGTGACATTGTCTTTATGAGAATAAAATTCTTTAAACCTAACCTAGAACTAAGTACGTTGTTCCCCTGAATATTTAAATCTCTGAGCGCCACCGTTACGGTGTAACTGTCGAATATATTTGTGAACTTTCGGTGGAATAAATATGATTTGTTTTACAGGCTTTGAGCGGGCATTCCGGTCACGTTCTGTCACTCTACAACTGGGGCGGCGCGATGTTTGTGTCTGGAAGTCAGGATAAGTCCGTGCGCTTCTGGGACTTGCGCACAGGCGGCTGTGTTAACATCATCTCACCGCCTACAGGGCATGCTAGTAAGGTAAATAAATACATTACTTATTGATTTTTTATTTATTTATTATAACTATTATACTTGACTAAGTATTCATACTACAAAAAAGGTACATATATGGAAAAAAAACATGATAATATGTTTTGTATTACTCCATGCCAATAGTAAAAGCGAAAATATTTGTTTGTATTGCGTAAACTCTGAAACTACTTAACCAAATAAATTTTTAATTCTTAGAAAGCTGCATTAACTTGAAGGCTATTGTTATTATTATTATCTTGCAATAATAAGGACTGTGAGTTAATCATATATACATATGTGTATGATGATTGATATTACTTTTGTGTGTACTGATGAACCATTAATGCTAAATACTAATTAGTTTGAGTTAAAATGAATTTCTATAATTATATCTATGTAGAAATAATTTATTATAGTCTATGGACGTGTTAGTTAATATCCTAGGTCATATTGGTTAATATCGTATGCAATAATAATAAGTTTTTTGCAACGTAAGTACGAGTAGGCCACTTACTCAAATGATAATCTGGTTAAGATTGTGGGAGTGCACTTGATGAGGGCCTTCGTCCTTCAGAACGACTATTGGCTTCAACAATGATTTAATATGGACGATTATTGTCCAGGGTTCGGCTGTGGCGTCCCTAGCGGTGGATCCCAGCGGCCGCCTGCTGGTATGTGGCCACGACGATGGCTCGTGCGCGCTCCACGATGTTCGCGGCTCTAGAGCACTGCAACGCTTCACTCCGCATTCGGGCGATGTGAGAAGCGTGCGTCTGTCTCCCGGAGCTTATTACTTGCTGACCGCCGGATACGACGGTCGAGTTGTACTCACCGACCTACAAGGTAATCTACCTTGATAAATATTTTATGTGTGCATCTTTTGTTTATCTCGCTGATTTGGTTTTTGTAACTATTCGTATATTAATTTCGATAATAGATAACAGGTTAATTTTTTACTATCAAAACATGTAACGTTACCATGGTAACTGATGTGGTAAATGTAACTTTTATGTATTTTCTTATAGAGAAGGAATAAGGGAATTTATAGTTGTTTCCCAGCTGACCAAAGGATAAAGTTTTTCGCGAGTATATATGATCGTTCCACTATAACCTCCTGTAGTCTAAGCTGGATCCGTATTCTTCCCGGGAGTATCATAGAGTTCAGTCAAGCCTATTTTTTTTATTCACACTAGTATACTTTAGATGTGGACGTAAAGACCTCCGGGGGACGGGCAGCAGCGTCCTTTTTCTTATTACGGTGGAACATACTGCGATCGCCAACCCGCCTGCCAAGCGTGGCGATTATGGCACATTTCCCCCCAATGATGCGATCAATGGGAGAGGGCTATGTCCAGCAGTGGATAATCATAGGCTGAGGTGGTAGTACTTTAGATATTGATAGTAAATATTTTGTAGAATGTTGATTTTACTTATGATTAATTTTTATTAGATTAATTATACTTTTTTCATTTATCCAGGTGATCTAACATGTGCGATGCCAAGTGTGCCAGTCGCACGACATCCCGATAAGGTGATATCAGCAAGATGGCATCCCGACGACTTTTCGTTCTTGTCTACATCAGCGGACAGAACCGCCGTACTTTGGACTATACCACCGGTCTAGGAGTCACTTGGTTGGAGCTTCTCGTAATTTGGTCGTTTTTCATCTTTACTTAACCCTCGTAAATTATAAACTCATACAATACCTTATTACGAATGCGAAGATAAAACTAATGAAATATATTCTAATATCTGAGATTTAACTTACGGTAAATAAAACTTAAAAATTAAAGCATCACGCCTTTGACATGGAGGGGTTGGCAGAGAATTAAGAGTCATTGAAACTGACTTTTACTACATTCATTTTCTTTTTTTTTGTAATTAAAAAAGAAAAGTAACGTAGAAAAATTATAATTTTACAAGATATGATGAAGTGAACCATATTAAAAAAAAACATAATTTACTTTGTAAAATTTCACTTCGTTCCACACTTCCAATTTGTAAAAATCACCATTTTAACTTACTTTTTTAATTTAAAATCTTTTCTTTAATACATATGACATATCACATTTGTGTTTTTATACGATTTGTGAAAAACTGAATCAGTCCACTCTAAAAAGGGCTTAAAGGCGTGAGAGCTGAAATAGTCTGTAATCATTATTCATTGTTGCTAGAAGTTACACTTAAACGCTGCGAATATTTAAATAAAATTATAGACTTAATTAGGCGGCATATTTTAAATACCTTTTATTAAATTAAATTTTTGATCTTTTTAGTTAGATCTTGATGATGGTTTTATATGAAATCTTTTTTTAAATATTCAACGATTAAAAACAGTTTAGAATTTATCTTAAAAAATTAATACATCTCTACGCGGTATAATTTTAATGTCTAAAATTGTTGTATTTTATACGTATAGTATAACGTCAAAGATTTGTTTTGCACGTTCTTATCAGCCGATTGATATTACTTGTTATTAATCCTGTATTTAAATAATGAAATACATTAGAATGCATGATATTATGTGTACAATTTAAAAATCACTAATTGAAAGATCAAAATTCTAAAAACATATCCTAGTTTTAATGAAATTTATACGCACGTTTTGTGTCTTGTAATTTTTTTATTTAAATAATATTAGATTATTTCGTTTTGGTTAGTTGTCATGATCATATGAAATTTATTTGTCTTACAAAAATATTTCATTAATTTTTTTACATCGCATCTATAGATTTCTCTGTTATCGTGATTTTGGAGTTGTGAAAAATTTACTTTTAAATTTTTTTCGTTCGAATATTAACGATTAAAAGGAAGCTTTAAGTTATTAAAAAGATTTTTTTTTTCGAATAAAAGTCTACCCAGAGTGATAAATCACTGGTAATTATAATCTTAGATATATAGGCGTTCCCGCGTGCTTGGTATAGTGGAAACACTTAAATATACTTATTAGACTAATTATTATTTAACATGAATCTTCGACACGTAAATTTACTTGTATTCCACTTTATATTTTAATATTATCGAAATAAAATCTAAAGGTATTGGTAAAAATCATTCAAAATCGGCTATAAGCGCGATTGTTTTTTTTTATTATGTAAATAAAATAATAATATATAATTTTTTTAATTCAGTTCAAGTAGAATTTAAAAGACTTTTGTTTTGTCATGTAATAATAATTTTCTCTAATTAATAACACTTATTAAGTTTTATTTCATTTAGAATATGTTCATATTTTGCACGGTCCTTATTTTTTACTTAAGTTTACTTGTTAAGAATAAAAATATACGGACAAAATATGTAACCATGTAATCTTATGTATTATTTTTAATGTATTTTTTTTATTAAAGAGTTTGATGGATTTTATCGCGTCTAATTGGGATTGTTTATAATTTGGGATTACTTTCACTCCACTACTCAAGTGAGTATTAATATCTTTTCACACCAAAGGATTATAAACAATTTAAATTAACCCGCAATGAAATTCGGGGAAGTAGCTTTATTTAATGTATTTTATTTAATTTTTAAAGTTTAAAATTAACACTTAGTTATTTAAAATATTTAAATAATATACGTAATCGAAGTAATTGTTAGTTTTAAAGGTCGGTCATGTTTTACATTACATGTTTTACATTAAAATAGCTCAAAAAAAAATCGCTTCTCAAACAGTATTCTAATGGATAATTTGTATAGCAACGCATATGCATTAATTAATATCGAGTATTTCAAATATTACTAGCGTACTAACGAACTAGCGTATATTGTATGTTCTACGGTGAAATAATTATTATATTAGTTGAATTTACGAAATAAAAATAACTTTTAACTGCAAAATAAAGATCTTTTGTTTGTAACAAATTTGTCACAATTCGTATAAAGTAGTCCTTTATTAATACTTAATTATATAATACTTTGCCACAAGCCGTTACATTGCATGCAGTTTTTGTGTGACTTTTTTTTTCTATTAGTCGGTCAATGTTGTTCTTTCTCTTGAATCATGGGCTTTAATGATTTTATATTTATATTTCAATTCTAATATTTTTGGTTAATATTTTAATAAAATATATCTTAAGGCTAAGAATGTTACTTAATAAGATATAGGTACATGTTGTAATGCAGTTAAATCTATAAGGCTTCGCACAAATAAAATTTGAGTATATGATTTCGTTGTTTTGTTTATTGATTTGCTTATATCAATTTAGTTAATTTCGTATGTCTTAAATGGAATCATCATTATTATATCAATATTATATGGAATCATTATATTTGTGCTAAGTGTTCTTGTATACACTTTAATTTTGAATGTATTAAATATTTATATATATTCTATGTATTTTATGTTCGATTAATATTTTATGTTAAATTTTAAACGTAAGCCAAGACTTGCTCGCGTTTCGGCTAACTTGCATCTTGTTGATAACGACAACCGAGATCTTAATTAAACCGAATTTCGTTAATAATTTGTATCTATTATTATTAAAGATTATAATATTTATTATTAAAATCGTGTATTATTTTTTATCTATCCGTCGTCAGGGATTTACAAATCGGGGTTGATGAGTGATTAATGATTTCTACCGTATTATTTGGAACAGCACAACACGACAGAGTTCCAGATACCATACTCTTCGATGGTTGGCATTCCACAGCCGTGCGGTTTTCGCGGAACTTCCTGCCTCGCACAGCCGCGTTGTGGAATGATCAAACCGATACGACTTAGGGGCCTTCAAGCAGAGAGTGTACTTCCTCCTTAAAGGCCGGCAACGCATCTGCAGTTCCTCTGGTGCTGCGGATGTCCATGGGCGTCGGTTCACTTAATGTTAGGCGACCCGCTGCTCGTTTGCCCTCTTATTCTATAAACATAGTCATAATCATAGTCCTAGAAAAACAAGTTATCTCCATGACAAAACGAGCCACGACGCGATATAATGTGACACGATGCATGTCGCAAAGCATTACCGTGATTGTTGCTTACGTAGGACAGTAGACGGCAACCTCGTCATTCAATAGCGACAGTATATAATAATGAACTTTATATTAATCAGTCAAAAAGCCATTATTTTTGTTAAATGTGATTACTGCTTTATGTTAGAGATGTTTTATGGAAATAATTAGGATTAAGAATGCTGTTGCTTTCCATTAATTAATAAATAATGCTTCGTACCTGCACTAAACGTTTCCTTACCGTTCCATCCATTTCTTCACAGCAAAAAGAATCCTATCAAATACTTCTAGTATTTACTGTAATTGGACAACGGGCAAATAAGCAAAAAGTTTATCGATAGGATGTTATATGAGCACCCTGTAAAATCTACAAGAAAATGTTAAAAGATTTTAAGTATTTTTTTCCATGACGAAACTGTAAGGTCGTTGTACTTCAGTGGAATGATCTATGCATACGAATTTAAATTTTACTGCAATTTCTTCACAGATATGGCTAAATCATATATTTCATGAATGATATTGGTTATTTGACAACTAATTTAAGTGTTTTTTTTACATACAACACATGTAAAACTTTAAGTAAATATGATTTTACAGTTGCAAATCTGCATAAGAGGTAAATTGCAGTATTCTGTCAGGTAATTTTGTTATCGCTGATGTTTTTCCTTCATGTTTACTCTCTTTAATGGTAGCCCATTTCCTGCATAGTAACATAAACTGGATTTATAGCTTTCTTCAGTTTTGGCAGTGTTATAAAGTATGAATAATAATAAATACAAAAATCATAACATTTAATTCATTTCAGTAAATAAAATAAGAAAACTTTAATGGTATCTATTATCTGCGTAAACGTTTAACTCATTATAATCCTCACTATAACTCCAAAAGTAATTACGAGTATAATTACACATACATTTCTCTCTCTATGGTCGGTCTCTCATATCAGAGGATCCATCGCTTGGGTTGAGCGGATGATCTGCTTCTACCGGTGTCGGTCCAGCGCGTCTATTAAAACTATGTGGAATTTTGCAGATGACTCATTTTTTAATTGATCGGTGCATCTATTTGGTGAGCAGCCGCGCGATCTGCATTCGGTATTCCCAACCACAATAAGTTAATGTAATCTTTCGCCCTCGTGCGCACTGTGTAATCCCCAATGCGCAGAGGAGACACATACTGTTGGCGACGGATTTGAAGTCGACAATTCGCGTCTCCGCCGGCCGAACACATGTTGCCTAGGTGCAATGAGCGGGCGCACCGTCGAGTGAAACTACCAAGAATTGGCAAGACGCAACGTCTATTTTATGGCTTAATTGGAGGCGTTGCGCACGTAGTTTCACCGACGGACAAAAGAAGGGTTTTTACCTGAAGAACTCGCCGCTTCATGACAAAGGAAGCCGACGGTCGGCCGGGCTGCTTTTAGAAAGTTTTAAGT
>DWLR01005086.1:0-11332 GCA_018246295.1 Papilio alexanor hazarajatica | reverse complement strand
ACCGAAGCAACTTCAAATATATGTGCAACGATGGGTGAGGTTGTGCTCTCTTATGATACCGCTAAGCATTGGTTCCGAAGGTTCAGGGAAGGAAATTTTGAACTTTCTGATGAACCTCATCCAGGAAGACCGCCTACAATAAATGTGGAAGGAATTAGAAAGGCTTATAGAAACCGATACTCACACACTGCAATAAAAAATCATCTCCATGCCTTGGGCTTCACTTGGAAATATTCTACTTGGTTGCCACATGAACTGACGAGTTACTTTATTAAATAAGTACAAATACCGATAGTACTTAAATATATTAAGAAATAAAGTAAAATTAAAGAGGTACCTTAATTGTAGTATTATTAGATAGTAGATAAGATTAACATTAATTGTTTTATGCCCCCAAATAACCTAACTTGGTTGTTTTTATCCTAAAAAATTAAAAAATAAGTTCGAAAGTGACATATTTAATCGTATTACAAAAATAAAAATCATGATTTAAAATTTTTATCGATTCATCCAACAGACTTTCTGCACCGCCTCCGGGATGTTTGCGCTAGAGCATACCGATGGGTTTCACACCGTATTGCGCAAACGGACCGCATCACCGACACACAGTACAGAACACCTGAAAGTACTATTAGAATGGTGTTGACAATATTTATCAAATAAGTGTTAAGACCTACTGCCATATTCTGTGACGCGAGCTGCGTACACATGATCACGTGGCCGGCATGAGTAAATATCTAAACTAATTAAAAAAAATCTTAAGCATCAATGTACAAAGTCTGGATTACCTAAAGCTTCTAGTAATTACGTTCATAATTTTCAATTAAAAATAATTAAATGTTTTCAATTTCATACATAAACCGGGTAACGACATTAAAGCTAAACTATTCCTCGCTCCAGTTATATAGTAACTGCAATTGGACACTTTCATAAATAATTTAAAAATATCCCACTAAAATAATTCGTGTCAAACCAATCCATCCCAGAGGTGCTCACTTCTTAACGTCTGTAGCACAACTATAAAAGCTTCAAATTCACCGCCGCCGGGACCACGCCAGTCACTCCAATACTTTTCAACGGAGGGTCCTTTGAATTATAATTTAGAAAATTGCCGCTAGTTTCTTTCCCAATTCAAAACGTGCTTGTTGGTTGTGCCATTCAAATTTAAATACTAATTAGCATTGTACACATTATACAGTAGTTGTGTTATTTATTCCAGTGCCACTAAGTGCCGCGTTTTCCGTTATATTTGGTTATTATTCATAGGCCCATGCTAAAATCTTTCAATATTAATCGTTCTATGCACTTGTTTCGCCTGCCTTATTTATATTAAAAGCGCCCAGTGGGTTGTTTTCAGTTGATATACAAAAGGTCTGGATGGTGTCCTTTGTATTTATATTTCAGCCCCGATAAATCCTCTGAAATAGAAATTGTTCTAAACAGTTCTTAGATACTCTGCCTATGTAATAAAAATACGTAATATTTTTTATGAAAAAAAAAATCTGGATCCCCGTACATATACCAAGCAAATGGTCCTGCGTAAGAAACCATAAAACTATGATAATTGACAATGCCTTGATCTTTTTGATATCAATGATTATTTGTTATTATTACCAACATTGCAAAAGAAACAAAAGTAAATTATTAAAACTTTTGTGAGACATTTTTTAATAATGTAATAATTTTAATTAGTTTATTGATACAAAAGTATTCCATGTGAAGTTATTATAGATTCCTTTTAAAGAAGAAAAAAAAACAAGCACTTTAGGGGCCGATCAATAAGCAAGTTTCTTATACACATCAGCGTCTAACTATTTAATAGAGTCGGAAACTTGTCCAGCGGCAAATGAGGCGTGCGCCGAGCGAAGTTCGCGCAAGTTTCGTTTTGCAAAAGAGTAAAGTTGCCGTGTATCGGCTACAAGACATTAAACGAATTAGGTGCAGCTAGGAAAGGTCCTCTCTAGAGACAAGGTTATTTAAAAAGCAGAAAAACTAACATCAAAATTAAAATATATTTGATGAAAGAAGAAACATTAAAAGAGGTTTTAATAATAAATGACTGACGAACAAATATCGTCGTAATTTTTTTTTAAATGCACACATTTAAAACTAATTTTACGACGATATTTGTTGATGTGATATATCCATGTTTGTTTCCATAAATAACCAGAAATCAATGAACTAGTGAAGAATTACATAAATTCCTAATTATTTTCCTTGATAAAGTAATGTTATGTACCATGGGATCTTCTTATTAAGAGGGTGAAGCACGCGGGATACAAACTTTAAATTAATTAATTAATTTAAAGTAATATAATCAAAAAGGACAAACACCAATTATAGAAAGTAATCAATTAATTTCTAAAACCTCTCAAGTTCTAGCGCTTGCCATAGTGTTTCCACGAACGTTGGAATAAAGTGTAGTGCACCATCAAAAGTATAAAAATGTCCACTTCAGTTCCGACTCGAGCATTTCAATAGAGATCTTATTCAAACAAGCTGTGCACTGCCGTCGAAATGTATTGCCATTAAAGTTAGCTAATAGAGAGGAGATAGGGCACGGTGCGAAATTGAATACGTTGTCGACCGATCTCCATGATAGATGCAACGAACCCGGCCAAAGCACAAGTGATAGCGAGTCAGCTTTATTTCGTTTCGTCTTTTATATCGCTTTTTATAGCAAAAGATACATATTTGAGGCCGAAAAAAGATTTTTGTTGGCCAAACAAATACAATTTGTCGAGAAATGGTAACAGTACTTCGGTGGCTGGAAGGCTTGGCACTCTTTCCTAATTGTAAAAAGCGTAAAATGTGGCCTATAAAATTAAACTAAATACCGAAATCTGAGCGCTATCTAAGCAATTTTTAAGTTAAAATATATTTGGCGTAGCTCATTGAATATGCAAAAAGTAAGATAAAGAATCTCGGAGAACTTTAGATTCCCATCCTTCACCGGCCATTTGCTTTGAATTTCCTAAATCTGCTTGTCACTTGTACAGGTTAGGTAAATATAAAGTGTAACGAAATACCACGGATTGCAACAAGATTGTAAATAGCAGTCCGATAGTGAACGCTCCAGCAAATGTATTTCTTGGATACACGAACTGCATCTTCTATTAGATTAAACACATAAGACGTAACACAAACTGATGAGTAATAATTAGAGTAAAGTAGAGTAGAGAGTAGAGTAAGTAAAGTAGTTATTTGAAAAAATATTACCTCGGCAACAGATTGTCTCTAGCCACAATTTTGAATAACCTTATCCCTTTCTTACCCTTGACATAAAAGTGCTGGCATACTTCATCGACGTATTCACCTAGCACTTCCCTGTACTACACCCAACTCAAACTTCATTGTTTTCGAGG
The DNA here is from genome assembly GCA_018246295.1 of Papilio alexanor hazarajatica. NCBI lineage: Eukaryota > Metazoa > Arthropoda > Insecta > Lepidoptera > Papilionidae > Papilio > Papilio alexanor. The sequence goes on along the minus strand of DWLR01005086.1, from coordinate 7,967 downwards.
GCATAGTCTCCTGTAAACACGGTCAAACTACTTTCACCCCTCGCGCCCCGCTCGTCCCTTTGCCGCAAGGTACTAAAGGGGTGATTGGCAGGCGGGAGAAAGGCTACACAAGGTGGTTGTTATTTAGTACGACAGGCGCCGCTGTTCTTTACAGCGTCGAGAAATGCGTGCGGCGCCGACATGGCGTCAAAGCTATGATGTCATTGCTAGGTTAATTGTCAGGATTTTAATACAATTGTATAAGCTATAGAGGCTAGATTTACGCCATTCAATCTACTTGTTTGCTGCTGATTTAAAGGCTTAAGAGCTTAGCTTCAGAATTATTGAGCTTAAAATCAGCTTACTGCGTGTTTATGCTTTGTTTGTTGTTTTCAGTTAAGCCGCTTTATACATTATTTTGTTATGTATAGGGAAAAGCTGCTTTTATGTAACTAAAACAACAAACGCACAAATGTGTCACGTTGAAAGGAAGATGTAGGATGTTCGTAGCCGACAGGTCATTATGATAAAGGAGAAAAAATTATAAACGAGGAGTCAGAAAGGAGCTAGTTATAAACAGTTCAACATTAATAATACTTACGAAGTACTTTTACTACAGGATAGTATTCTCCGAAGTTGTCTTGTTTTGTAGAAGCACTGCAGGTAGACCTTCCACGAGATGAGCCGATGATATGGTCAAGGTTTCGGGATTGCTCTGGACATTAGCGATAAGACAATTTCTGAGAGAGACCTATTATGACAGTAACAGTAGACATCTATTAGCCTAGAGGTGATCTTTATTTTGTTGTGTTAATTTTACCAACTATGTATTTATAAAGAAACTTCACACACTTCACAAGTTAAACTTTTAATTTATATGCAAAACAACAGCTAGAAATTTTGTCTGCTACATGTCTATATCTAGGTACAGTTGGAGGTTATCTACACAAAACTCAGAGTAACTTAGAAATTCCTTTGACACATGCTCACCTCGAATAACTTTGACACAAGTTTATCGAATGTTCGACGGTGCATACTTGCTATTCTTGACAAAGCGTCACAGACGAAAACTTCCTTTTCCTTAACATTTCATCTAACTTAAGAATCAATAATTTTATGCTTACAATTTTTTTACTTAAGATTTTATTAGTCGAAAGAATCAAACGAGTTAGAGGCTGATCCGATGTTATTTTTCGATAGTTAAAGGGATCAAACGAGCATCGGATCGGCTAACATTAAATGTTAAACCACCATATTTACAGAACACTAGAGATCATTTTTAAATACAATTTCGTCACGTTTTACAAAAGTATAATACCATATCGAAGATAAAACCTCGATACCTATAAAATAACTATTGGTCTGAACGAGAAAAGTTTAACAAACGAAGTAAATAATGCAAGACCCAATATGCTTAAGAGCATTGAATTATTTATGAAGTTAAGTAGATCGGGTTTCGCAACATATATTTTTATCGCACTTTCACGTACCTAAAGTTTAGAGGCATTAAATAATTTGCCTTTTAGCACTTGTATATATTGGTTCTTTTACAATTATAAATTGAGGGCCTTTAGTTTAAAACTAGACTAGTTTTAGAATGTATCTCATTAAAAGAATGTAGGAAATTTTAATTATACTACAAGAATTTGTAACAAATATATAAGAGAGTGCAACTTGATATGAGTTATGTAATTTAAAGTCTCTAGGGCTTCAAGTATTTTAATAATAAATTGGCTAAAGGCTGTTTAAAAGAGAAAAGAACATATTGTTTCCTTAATGCCCAACAACCCACCTGCGGCTCTCCCAGTATATTTTCCAATGTAGTCCTACCCCTCGGTCTTACTTAGGGTCTAATTATAAACTGCTTGCTTATTTTTTCTTTAAAAATCTATATATCAATGGAGTATGTATAGCGTTTACTTATGAGAGAGGAAAGATTATATTACAAACATACTGACAATAAAAATGCAAGATATTTAAAATTTTCTTATTAAATTAAAATACCCAATTAAACCAATTACCCCATAATTCAATCCAGGTTTGTTAATTAAGTTATTAATTAAAACTCCTTCCCAGCAAACATCCCCTACAAATACTGAACAATAAAAATTTCACAGTGGTAGAAATACAGCCGCTCCTATTGTTACTTGTTTGCCCGTTAACCTCTTCCCATAAAAAAGAAATAAAAGCGATAGTTCCCAATAAACTACGCGGAACAATATCGTCTCACATAAAAGTTATGAATTCAACAGCAGTCGCACGTACAATTGACAATAAAACAGATCGAGACGGCGATCCTTAGACGATAAACTTTAAATACCTTTTATTTGCTGTAAACACGGACGCGGGGACAGAGGGGAGAGCAAAAGGCGAAGATGGGAGGGAGAAGTGATACAGGTAGAGGGTAGGTAGGCTTGGCAGCGAGCTTCGTTATAAATCGCGATGGCAAGTGCCGCCTTCTTGATAACGGGCTAGGCCGAAAATTTTGGCATGAACACCTCATCCGTAGCGTAACCAACTCCTGTTACTGGCCCAAGACAAATGGCGTTGGATTTTTATTTTCATGTTTCGCTTCCTCGACCGTATCCAGCAAATGTAAAATAGTTAAGTGAAACCAGTTACCTTGATAATTTGCTAAATTTCTCAACAAGCAAATAATCTTAAGAGATGGTTTATTCAAGGTATGTAGCTATTTTTCAACTTTTAACTAATATATTGCATATCGCTTTATATTCTCACCATAGTAAACATCATAATTTCGTGTAAATGCCACTAAAGGTACTTACCGAAAGCCGTTCCATCGAGTGAACATAAGGAAGGTACAGATATATTTGAGATGGACGATAACGTTGGTCGAGCCATGGCCAGTCATGAATAATTCTGCCTCGGCAGTTCAGAGGCGAAAGGCCATCGCGGCACTAATGCGCAACGCTAACGCGCGACGCTAGCTGCAAATTATAATTTACAGAATCGTGTAAGTCTTTTTAAAAATAACTATTTACTTTATGGCATTAATCGGCTACTATATGGCTTTTTTATTACAGTTATGACTCGCCCAACTTAAACAATTTATTGAAAAAGATCGCCGAAACAATATTAAAATATTCAGGTGGGATCGTAGTCGAATGGTAGATAATTACTTATAAAACAAAAATAGTAAAATATTCTAGCCCTTTATTTCACTGTCCAATATAGTGGAAAACAGATGTAAAAACGACTAGTATGTTTCATAATGACAAATGACACATAATTAAAATGCAACGATATCTGGAACCGCAAAAATTATAAAACCTTCCGATTCTACGTATCGTAAATGCATAAGTTCTAAGGTTTACCAGATATTTTCTCGTCCGTTTCCTTTTTCTTTCTTCAATGCTCATATCTCATAATTGTTTTTGTATAACATAACATTTTGCCGATTTTTAAAGATTGATTTAATATTATTGTAATTGATTGTTGCTGTTATTGATTTAAATTGCATTTCCCTTGAGCCTTGTAACAGAATTTCTCACGAAATTCAGTAACACGTAGAGGCTTGAATAATTCTGGCAGCGGAGGTGATACGGCGAGTGGGGGCCCGAGATAGCGTTTAGGCCGATTTCTTGGCACCGGCCCCGTCAATAACTGTTCCCCGGCCGCCGCAGTGCCTGATTCTTGAAAGCAAGAAACGAGATCGACGGATACAAACGTACGATTAGCCTGAATTGAAACAATATATTATTTTTGACCGATATCAAAAAAGGAAATTTGCAATTCGCAATTCGCTTGCATTTTTTTTTTGTTCGTTACCTCAGATCTTCGTCATTTATGAGTCGCTTTAGAAAAAAAATACTTTTGTCGAAAAGTGGACGTTCACCAGTGTGTCCAATTTAATTTTAAATTTCATTGAGCCTTGAGGTCAGAAGATATACCAAATATTGACATATTACTAGAGATAAGCGAAGCCCTTTTTATAGACGTACCGCGGCTATAAATTATACTTAATGAATAAATAATGTAAAGTTCAAGTCGCTTACAATCAGCGGATTTACGCGTTACATACTTTTGAAATACAATTGTATTGACCATACTTCAGTCCGTATCGGAAATTTATGAGAATGTAATCTGCCTACATCCGTAACGTCTATTGTAATTTTCATACCATAAAGTTATTTCATAATAACTTAAAGCAAGTAAATAAAAAAAGTGGCTAAATGATTGCACGTAACGAGTTGTCAGGGGTTTTCAACCCCAACATCGCACTAACGGATCAATGCGATTTTATCAAGCTAATTTTATTAATTGTTAGTGTATGTAGTTTACTGGTGAGATATTTTTTTTAAAAATGTTTGACTTTAAATCTCATCTAAATATCTAAATATCGTGGATATTAAGTACCGATATAATCGAAGGATATTATTGGGCAAAAAGATAGATGTAAATTGTTTGATATTATTATTCCCGAAACGTTATCGTATTTTATGGAAAATATATTAACAAATAGCTTTTTTCTTTCATTGTTTTCATTTCATTAAACAAGCAATCAAAATAAATAAAACAACGTCTGCACAGCTCTTCGCTAATTACACAAACTACGCCGCGAACAAATCAAATTATCGTGCTCATTTGATCTCGGGCCGGATCCAAGCGAGCGAATCTGTCTGAATGAGGCGTAAACCTCAATCTGTGCGAAGTAAATTCAACGTAATATGGCCGCGCCTGTATGCTTCCGAAATTGCTTTCGGCCGGGCTAGCAAAAAATTTATATATGAAATTTCGCTGTCCGCCGCAACCCATGAAGCTGGGTGAAGTTGTACAAAACAAAAACGCTTGCCAACACGTGGCAGAGAGATCGGGTCGACTGGTTTATGGATCGCGAGAAAGGTATATCAGATAATGTCTACGCGATTTATGTTGAAATAATGTCCCGAGCGAAACTTGTGGAAATTGGCGCTATGAATTACCGATGTTATTTAGTGCCAAGTTTATTCGTGTTTGTTTTTCTTGCTTTTTATGGGAGTGCTTATGTGTTATTAGGATTGCGTGCTAACAGGAAGCCACTTAAATTAATGTTCGATGTTTTACGTTAAAAATAAATACGCAAACTTTGTATACTAATAATTGTACTTTTTTGTAATTAGTGAATACGTCGCACGATATAATGTAAAAACCGCAAACCCACCAATTACTTAAGAACATATTAGTATTTACTGCTGTGATAAATATCTTTTGTATCTAAATTCGAATTTCGAAATTTTATTGATTACCAAAATAATATATAAAATGAAATATAAACACTTTGTAACAAATGCCATTTAAATAGTTAATCATTTATTGCATTAATGCATTTTTAGTTATACTAGACAATTTTGCTTTGAATATACTTTTACTGGATAATACCAATCTCCACCTTCGCTTTAATGTTTTTATTATAAATTGCATGTACAATTTGAAATTTATTTTCGTCATACATTTTTCTATCCTAACAATGTTTTTTCTTATATTTATCTGAACATTTTCCGCAACAACATATGAAATTCACAAAAAATTTGAAATTCTCATTAGGTTTTTTACTATCCGCAATTTAACCATCATGCGTCATTTGACTTAATTTGCACAAAAGGCTTGTCATTTTAGAGGTGTGAATAACGTATAATCAATTGAGATGGAATTAAGACTAATGTTTTCCTAATTTAAAATTTAATTCGACTTGAATTTATTGAGCTTAATAGACTTGGCTGGTTATTAGCACAACTTAAGGTATTACTTACGGCACAGAGCTGATTGCAATTGATGGGCTGGAGCGGTTTATAATAATTTTAGCGATTTATATACCTAGATTTTTTTTTAAAGTTATGATGTCATTTTTAACATTATTAATGTTAACAGTACATTTTTAATGCAACCCATGACACTAGTCTAACAAATCTTAGTGAACTGTTACCATTCTCGTTTCATCATATAACCAGAAGGCAAATTTCTAGATATATTATATAATGATTTTTTTTATTTTGACGTTTGACATTAACATGTCTTAAATATTTTTAAATTAATTTATTTACATTTTATAAATCTTTGTTATTTGATAATGATATACTATTAGGTCCTATCATAAGTCGGTGGTCACTTTTATTTTTCAACAAATATTTTTTTTTAATAATAAATGATATTCTTGTGCAATAATTAGTGGCCCCTCCGCTATCAATGACACGCTGCCAGACTGACGGGAGGTCATTGACCCCATTAAACGTTCCATTTTCATTAAGGCTAGTAATTGCGGTGTTAAAGGCGGAATCCAATCCTGGTTTGTTGTTATATCGATAGCTAGACAACTGACGCTTCAAATGCCCAAAGCATTTGAAATGGATGCGGCAACTCAATCCAACTCCTGTCTTCGATTAACTCCTGAACTACGTGGGCTTTGTGGGGTCTAGCGTTGTCATGCAGTAGAACTGGTGCTCTGACGTTGCGATTTACCGCCCATTTTGGGATATATTCCTCTAAAAACGCTCTAAATTTATAGCGCTCGGCTGGCATTGTGATATTTTCCTCATAAGTTTTCCAAAATGCTACGCCGTGAACATCCATGCCCACCCATCCACATGCCCATCAGCAAGACCTTCCTCTCGTGCAACTCTGCGCATGGTATGGGCTCGGCTGATGTGCCTTGCCTACCCAGGAGCGCGCTTGATGTCTTTGAAGGGGGGTGAAAAATTCGACCCAACTTTCGTCCAGGCAAATTAATCTTCTAAGCCACGACAAGTTCATATGTGCAATATTAACTCGCTTCTCCTTCTGGGAAGGCGATAACGAATGAGGAACATATTTGCCGAGCTTGGACACCAGACATAAATCGTCTCTTAATATTCTTTCTACCGATGCGAAAGGTATGTTCAGTTATGCGGAGATGTTATTAATGCTCAGTCTACTAGAGCATCGCAACAGTTCCTGGATTCGTTCTTGCCTTTCTTGTCTGGAAGGCGATCTCGGTGGACCCAACCTCGGTGCATCCTCAGTATTTGTCCGTCCCTCCTTGAACGATTTCATCCAATTAATCACTGCACTGTTCTTGCCTACTGCTTTCCCGATAGTCCAGTTGAATAATTCAGCAGAGTACAAAATTTTCAAAAATGCGCGTTGTTCTTACACAGTTACAGACTTTTTCATTCTTCCATTGTCAAGACGGCGCGTAAAAACAAATTGCGTATGTTTTCTGAAATGTAAACGTCAACACTACATAACAGTAACATAACCTCAAACTTGTCACAAACAGGTGGACAACTGTGAAAAATAAAAGTGACCACCGAATTATGATAGGACCTAATACATAAGTTGTGTGTGGAAAACAAAATTGGTGGTGCATTTAGTTGCTGATTTAGTTGCAGATCTGCAACTACGCACAGTAAAGTCCAGAATATATGAAAATGTAGTACATACTGTGCCGACCCTATGCAACTAGGAAAAGGGCAGGGAGATGATGCAAATTTATAGATTCCTTATTCCAAATTTGCATACTACTTTATACATACAATTTATATTATATTTACTGACCGGTTGGCGCAGTGGTAAGATTTGGAAAGTAGAAGTTGGCGCAGAAGCCTCTCACGCCGCAAGGTCGTGAATTCGATTCCCACTCAGCACAAACATTTGTGTGCATGAACATATCTATTTTTCTGTATATGTGTGTGTTTATGTAAAAGAAAAGTATTAATAGTAACTAAAAGTAGCTCTGCTTAGTTTGGGTCATAATAAAAAAAAAAGATAACCATGTGTGAATAATGTCCCAGAATATTATTATTCAATTTATTTCTTCATTTGACTTATTTTTATATAACATAATTTAAAAAATCTTCAAAATACAGATTATCTAAAATATATTGTATAAAATAGTATTCCACTGGCTGCGAAGTTCCTATGACTCAAGCAACCAGTGGTCAGGGTCACAGAGCGAGGAATCTCCTCACAATGCGGACAGTCTCCAAAATTACCGCTTTTTGTATCGGACCCTT
>DWLR01005085.1:0-11332 GCA_018246295.1 Papilio alexanor hazarajatica | reverse complement strand
CATGTTTTATATTTTTTTCTTGTATATTCCTTATGTAAGAGAATTGTAAATTCATATTAAGGAAATAAACTTCTAAACCATAAAATTAAAAAAGTTTAAGGGTCAGAAAGAGACCTCTGAAGCTAACAAAAATACTGTCAAGATATTAATGTTAAGTAAACGATCTTCTTGGACGTACACAGCACCAATGTTTGCAGGTTCGATGCCGGTTTCCAGCTAAAGGTTAATACACTCGAGAGTCGTTTTTTAAAATGTGTGATCGCGAAAAAGTTTCTAACGCAACATTATATGTACCCCGTTTCATATGTATACCTAAAGTTTGTAAATAAAGGGACACCTCACCTTTTAAGTTAAAGTAAATTCCAAAATATTTGCGAAAATGACTTTTATTCACAATTTAGACAAAATTACAAATTTTCCGATGAAAATAATTGTAAAATAGTGTATCGGCGACGTTCTATAGTGATTTTTTGTAAAATTGTTGATCTTGATTTGGAACAGTGTATATGTGTACATTTTGATAAAGGAACTCTAGTTACATACATATTTTATTTGGTCACTATGTTTTCTATTAAATAGTTAGAGCTGAGTACACTTTGATATCTAAATTCTATAAACCTGCGCTACGCGCGTATATGCCAGCCTTTTCTTAGTTGAATTTGGCTATTAGGCACAAAGACTATGGCTTCGTTTGAACACTAGATGCAATATATAATACGGTTTAATTAATAAAATAACCGCCGTTTCTTGGATCACGATGCAACCTATCAATTCGAGTAAACAGACAGTTTAATTAAAATCTTGACGTCTATTTATTGCACACTAGAATGTATCAAGATTGATCTGGGTGTAGTATCCAGTATCTAAAACTATTTTATACATCAATTTTAAAACTACTAAATCGATTTTAGTAATTCTTTTTCAATAGATAATATCGAAAACTATTAGGCAAAGTAATAACAAGTGACAAGCAATTAAAATTTACAAAACAAGTTAATAGTATCAACTTTCAACTGTCGTAAACAACTAGCGATATTCAGATATAGATGGCGATAGTTTTCGGAGATGCGAACAAGTTGATACATGTATTCTAAATACCTACATATGTATGTATTTGGCTTCTTTACTGAAGGGATCTTAATAACGTCCACTTGACCCGCGTCAAACTGGAACTGTGGGAGAGCTTGATATACACAAATACAAAAAGCACAATATGTTGGTCTGTTTTGGTACACATTTCATCAATGCGATTATAGTGATTAATTTATGGGAATTATTGTATTGTGGTGAATGAATCACTTTTCGGCACTTGTTATTACGAAACAGACTGGCATTAAAATTTTACAATCGTCAAATAAGGTAGCCGGAAATTCTTTACTTTGATTTCACTTTTTCTTGTCTCTTTTCTATGTAAATTTCACCAAGACTAAAATTATCCTGTAACAATGCTGAGTAATATTTCGCTGAGTTAAATGGAATTGAAATAACCATTCTTTTATGATACAATTATTTATAAATAAAATGCGACATATGAAAAATTGTTAAGTTTTCCTGTTCTACTTTAATTTTTAATCTATAGAAAATAAGATAGCAACATAAATTACAGGGTGGAATTAGTAACCTGCAATTTAATCAATTATTTCCTCATAACATTTCTTTCCCAATGATGTTATAAGTCTCCACTCTTGGTCTATAAGAACTTTTTTGCTGTGAAAAAAAGATGACCGGACCTGCGTAAGTAGTTGTTGACGTTAAGCACCCCGGGGATATGGAAATATTAAGGGTTTCTATGTTATTCGTAAATTATCTAAAATATTAAATAACTTGATGTCTTATCTATGCAGGCTCGAATATTTTTTATTGAATTTTTAACTTCTTCAGTGGCGTAGCCGACCTTGCTTTGCATTTTCTCCCATATCTCTGAATTTATTAGTTGAAAGCTACTGAGCTATTTTATTAACTAACATCCATAGTCAAAATTCTCTCATTTAAAAAAAATTGACACAATTGACTGTTTTCTTACAAAAAAACTTATTTTATTTTTTCTTTTTGGTGTTTTCTCAGTAATTTTTCATAAAAGTCCTAATTATTGCGAGCCGTCACATGCCAATGAGCGACTAAATATTATTTTTTATTTTTATATTATAGTTTTTTTATTAAGGTAAGAGAGGCGAAAGAATTCAGATGACACTAATGTTTCTTTAGAACGTATAATAAATTTCTAGTGACTATTGGGTAATATCTTTTTCGATTTCTTGGGTGACCTACATTAGTATAATAAATGTTGCAAATGCGCCTTTGACATCGAAAGCTTGGATCTCTTATTTTATGACAACTGTGTGTAATGAAGTCATATTACTTTGTTTTCATTATCTTACTTTTCGCTTGGTTTTTTATTGATCCCCTTCTTGAATACATAGTTTCATTTAATATTATTTTTTCTTGAACTTACTTAAATTAAAAAAAAATTAAATTCAAACATTTTAAAGGGAAAGGGTCTTTTAAACGCGAAGTGAAAGAAAATAGCTAAATATTCATTTAGAGAAATATAGGTAAAAATAGTTAATATATAATAAAGTCAAGATTTAAATATATAAAAGACACATTAAATTAAACGCCTTTCATTTATTTAATAAGACCTCAACGACTTTATCTTTTAAATTATATACATAAACAAATTGTATACATATTTAATTTGATCATCCATAGATTTATTTTTAATTACATTTTACAGGGTGTAATACAGTAATGTATTTTAAATCCTTTGTACGTCGAACTCGTAAAAACCTCTAATAGCTGGTAACATGTAACAAAAGAAAACCGTAGGAAATAATTAGCTTTTGAAAAACGACGGAGACATAAGAGAAATGTGTTCGCCTAAGTGACTACGAGAAAAGAAATTTCTTTAAGTCATTTATTTTCGTCGTTCTTTGGTAAATATTTTTACTAATGCGAAACATTCACTTGTTTTTGTAGTCGATATTTGATGCTCGGTTCTTGTCAGTTTCGAAATAAAGATTAAGTCATGTCCGGTCGTTGCAAGGGTTTAAACTAAATACATTTTGAAATTTATATTATCATTTTTCGCGCAAGATCATACAACAATTAATAATTAATCAACGGAAACTTATCGATCTTTTTAATGGATTTCAACTTTAGGAATGGCTTTTGAACGCAAATATACGTGGGTTGTGCAAACGACCAGTTACCGTCTACGATATTTTGATGTAAGAAAAAAACATTTAGATTTCCGTGCAAATACGAAATACAAAGTTTGCTGTTAATTAAAACTCTGCATCTGTTAGCAACATGTTACATACGTTACGCTTAAAAAAATACAGAAGCAAATTATAGTTACATCGTTTCGTTTCGTTGCATACATTTTTCAGTACAATTTAAAGTCATAAAATCTTGTCAGTGTTAGTAGTGAAATATGATACTTGCAGGTTTACATTGCAATCGATTTTTTTATGTACTTAAATAAATATGAATGTTACACCATAATACCATAACAACCTAGTCTAGTGGGATAGTTACATTTTAAGGGCCGTGGTATTGGGGATTAAGTTTCTTATTTTTTATAAATAGATAGATTTTTCTCAATGTTAAAAACTCAAAGATTCAAGATCCAGCTTCATCTATCAAAGGTTAGGTAGATAAGTCAATAGTAATGTTTTGAACATAATGTACTTACTAAATGATTTATTATATTTACGCGAATAATACGTACTGAAATTAAATTTATTTAACGTTCTTCTTAAACTGGGGAACGTTTCATTAAATAAAATAAAAAACAAATGCATGATCTCAAGATACTGTGAGCTCGTCCAGCATAGATCGCAGCAAAAGTAATACCCCCTTTTCAATAAAAGGGGTACTTCGCTAGCAACTTTGACATTGGGACATTTAACACGTCAGTCCTCCCTAAGTACTCATGTTCGTGAGTGAGGGAGGGGGTTAATTTGCGTTACAAAGTGCTTGAAACTTATAACATGAAAATAACAACAAATTAATGCAATAAAATCAGTAAAATAAACTGTAATCAATATGTACCTACTATACATATATTTTAGTACTTTTTAACTTCGGAACACAATCATTATCATTTAAAAGCCAGCTGTAATATAGTTACGCGTCGAGGCGAGGCTGTTTACTATGTGTTAATTTAATATTAAGACAGGTTAAGCACAACTCAACGAGTAAAAGATAACTGAATTATGAACTTGGACATTACTGTGCGAGTTTAATTCTGCTTTTTGTAGTATAATTCTTGACTGTTCTCTGTTACATTCCGGTTTTTCTTTTCACACTTCTAAGTTTTTATCTCTAAATAAATAGCTTCGATAATATATATGTATCAAAATGTTGTTATGTTGTTATGTATTATGAGAAAATCGTTATTTAGAAATGCTTACAAGTTGCGTGATCCCATTTCTGACTAAAATATATTTGGGTTAACAAAACAACGTTCTGTAACATCAGATTCGTGATTAAATCTTTTCTATATTCATTATTATTATTCATTTGAAAGCAGTCATTTTTTCGAATTGATTTATTAATTTGTCATCCCCTTGTCCCCTGACTGAAACCGACCCTCCCATATTAATTATCATTATAAAAATCGTAATGATCACGGTTGATGTACACCCCTTCATTTATATAAACTCATGCCGTCTATTTCAAAATCAGGTCGAGAGTTAAGTTTAATTATTGCACGTATTAACATATTCATAACGTTAGCAGGAGTAATTTAGTTATGTAGATAGATCTGTACGTTTTGTAATTTTCTTCTCTTAGTAAGTTAATCGGTATTAGCTTATGCGTTTCGTATATTCATGTTATAATAAAGTTTAAAAACATAATGATTTTGTAGGTTTACTTACTTAAAAATATGTTAACATGCTTATATATACGCAAAATAATCCAGTAGTTACAATAATCTTCATCGTTGCCTACATTTGTTTCTTCTACGTTTATTTCGTAGTATTACGTAGCACGTAGGCTTCGTAGTTTGACGTAGCAACTGCGACGAATCCTCAATATAAATAATTTATTGTATTCAAGTACAATAAGACGTTTGATAGTAAGTAAAATATTAATGTACAAGTATATATAAGTAGCCAACGCCTGTAATCCATAATGGTAAGCATCGATAACTGATTTACATTTGACACGGTTCTATGGTACATATAGTAACTCGTCGGTTATGTGTAAAACCATATAAATAGAATTATATAGAATAAATTATAAATCACAAAAGTAATGCGAAAATAATATTCCACATCGATATTTCGTACGGAATAAAATCCACTCAACCGAATAAAGTCCATCGTAACAAATTACCTAGAGTTAAGTACCACCCGGGAAATTGGCTTGGACGATTGTTTTATTTTGACCTACGTTATTTCATTTCATTATTCTTGCTTGGCGCGTTGGATTATAAAAGTTTCATATTTATTTAAGTAGCATAATATTAAAAAACTTCTCCCCAGTTTCTTAGCATTGATTATATATTTATGCTCAGACCAAGAGCCTGAGGAGTCCAGTAGAAAGACAAATAACGCTACGCAAGATAGACGCAATAACTTCGGCAAGATTATATATATATAACATAAGATTATCGACTGAGAATCGAACCCAAAACCCGTACGAAACATTCCTAAACACCAAAGCTAGCTTAGATTATTAACGTCAAATATAATAAAAAGGTTAGGCAATAAGGATGTTATTTTTTTCGAGCAAAAACAATCAACAGCAATCTTTTGTTCTCTGACGTCATCGCCTAATCGAGTCCTGTTCCAACAAAAGAATGTCGAGAACGCAGATGGGCGCAATAACTTATATAAACAGGGATGAAATGACTTCGTGTATAATATCATTGTTATTCTGTGTCAACGCACTGCAAAATGAAATCGACAGTTTCTTAAGTGAAATTGTTAACAACGAAGATATGTTTAACATGAATATAAAATTTTTTGTTGGTTAAAGAATAAGAATAATAAGCTCACCTAATGTTAAGACGATTGGCAATCGATATCATAAAAAATAAACAGGTGTATGAAAGTGTTGCAGCTTTTAGAAGGCATTTAGATTTGAAGTGGAGTGTCAGACTAACTGTTGTTGGCGCCATTTTATATATTCGACATTTTATACGTTCTAATAGTATGAAATCTATCTAATATAGTATGAAATAATCTAATATAGTGTATGTTACGTTGCATCAGTCTATAATAAATTAATATAAACATTTATTAATTGATTTTGACGATTGGGATTCCATTTGTATTGGCGGCTTTATGGTTGACATTTCATTACCGCGCGGTTTTCACTTAAAATCATGCTTCGTCCAACCGCCTTATAGAATGATACAGTTCCAGTCGTAGAGTCCGCAACAACAATATCTGTTGCACGACTGGCCCGCCCGAACGGTGAAATACTACGACCTTACAGAAGACTGAGGTTCGAGGTGTTAGAGGCCTAATTTTAGTCCTCTTCCTCTTCCCATCCTTTTCTAATAAGGAAAGAGTGGGAAGGGAAAGAGGATTTGACAGGGAAGGGGCTGGATAAACGAAGGAAATTTCCATTTTTCTGTGTATCCCCTCCTCTGTCTATCATACTAAGCAACACATCTGCGACTCGTAAATGCTTGTTGCAGATGTCTATAGGTAACGGTTTCTTGTATAAAAAAAGTCATTTTTCTCTAGCGATATTTCCATGCCAATACGACTTAGGGACCTTCAACAAAAGAGCGTCCTTAAAGGTCGGCGGTAACGGTAAAGTTTTTTTTTTACATTTATTTTCTAAACAAAATTGGATTTAGATTTAAAAAAAATAAACCAAAACAGCTTTCCCTATAAAAGAAAATAAGTGATAAGTACACATTGAATCTGCTAAGCTCTATGCGTTGCGGGAGTTTGAAATTGAAGTTCAAATAGCTATTAAGAAAAAAAGGTTGAACACATCTGCATCTATAAAGCTTTTTGATTGTGTTAGAATTTGATTTAGAGTCGGTGATTTGATGCGTGTTTCTTTTACTTAAAGTTTGCAAACGAGAAACAAACTTGGAAAAACAAACATTTTTAATTTTTATAATAGTATTATAAACATATAACACATTCTAGAATATATGTAAAAAAACAAATAGAAAAACCAACATTGGTTATCCATGAAAAACATACACAACATTTAATTTAGGCTTTTTAATAAAACATGAGTAATCTGAATAAATATTGTATCAACACAATTTTCGTTGATTGTATAGGTATAGAGGTATAGAAGAAGCGAAAGAGGTATAGAAGAAGTGAAAGAGATGTGGAAGAAGCGAGAGAAGTGTGGAAGAAGCGAGTGAGGCGTGAAAGAAGCGAGAGGGGTGTGGAAGAAGGAGAGGTGTGGAAGAAGCGAGAGAGGTGTGGAAAAAGCGAGAGAGGTGTGGAAGAAGCGAGAGAAGTGTGGAAGAAGCGAGAGAGGTGTGGAAGAAGCGAGAGAGGTGTGGAAGAAGCGAGAGAGGTGTACCAGAACCGTACCAAATAGAGTTCCGTTATCTGTACCTATACCACTAGGTTCAAGGCGATGAGTGTGTTTGTTTTGATAATCGAATACTCGTGACTTTCTCGAGCACTCGGGACCCCTGTTATAACTGTAGTCAAATTTACCGCCCAGTAAACATGATGCACGTTGATTTTTATTCTATCGCTATCACGGCAATTTGGGCTGCAGAGTTCTTTCCGTAGCCCGAATTAACAGAACGGTCACTGTTTTAATCGACTTCGACATATAACCTTGTTTTACTCGTATATCATCTTTCGGCCGTTCGACTTAGATTATTTATTACTATTTTTAATTCTATTATATTTGTATAAGTCTTATGTAATTTACTAATTTTAAAATGTATGTATTGATATAAATGAAATTAAAAAACAAACGTTTTTTTAAATAAATAGGGAATTAATGATCCGACGGTCAAGGACATCCGTAATACCACAGGAACTGCAGATGCCTTGCCGGCCTTTAAGGAGGCAGTACGCTCTCTTCTTGAAGGCCCTTAAGTCGTATAGCTATGGAAATACACCCGGGGACAGATCATTCCAAAACACGGTTGTGCGAGGCAGGAAGTTCCGCGAAAACTGCACGATTTTAGAATGCCAACCATTAAGGTGGTGATTGTTTGCTGGTTTCGAATAGACTAAAAAGTACAGAATCGATTTTTAAAATTCACCGGTTTCACATATTTAACCAAGAAAAAGTTCTATCAGCAAGTAATCTCGACTGTACATTATTTTTCTATTTCTCTTCTAGAATTTAAATTTTAACGAACCTGTATAGTAGTGGAATAAAACAATTTTAATCCTGCAACACCGAGAATATAGCATTCTTGAAATGTACAAAAAAAGGTAGAAAAATGGTTACATTGCGGTCGCCATATGTAATGAGGAGCAAGGCACTGAAACTGAAAATGTTACGATAATGGAAGGCTAGTTAAGATAAAACCATCATATTCTTTATGGTGTGGTTGTTTCGCCTTCGTTTTATTGTTAGGACGTGATTTTATCCTAACAATATTCCCTAGTGCTTTGTATAAAAGAGGGATGGATAGGAAAATAAAATATCGTTTTCCTATTTATCTCATCTTCATTAAGGGCAACGCATCTGCAACTCATTAGTTACAAATGCTAATCGGTAACGATAAATTAACATCAGGTGATCTGCTTGCTTGATCTTCCATAAAAAGTGTTCTTAAATATATCATAACCAGCACAATAAATTAACCACTCATATTTTTGTAACGGCATGTATCATTATTAATTTTATCCACTTATATCTCTTGGAAGGTTTTTGTTGAAGAAACTCTGTAGTAAGGTTTGGATTTTGTAAAATTATTTAGTCACTTTTTATTCTAAAATTACTAGGCGCCCATCAGTAAAAACAGATTAAACTTCTACTAAAGATTTTAATTATTAATGTTTTCATTAAGTTCGGTTGTGAATTAGGCAACCATTAAATCTGATTTTCACTTAAATCCTTGTGAATATAATGATTTAAATTTAAAGATGTTAAAATAAATCGTGAAATCAACTACGAAAAGTAATAGCGTAGCAGTAGCAAACAGTAAATGGGAAGCTGGTAATTTGTTCGGATTATTCATGTTCCCTCAGCGAGGGATAGTTTTTAACGCTGCCGTCGCTTTGTTTGCTCTTAAAATGCAATTAAAAGCGTTCACTGCTATTGACTAAACGTATATATTGAACTTTATAGGAATATGATCACTTTTTAATAGTGAAAATAAATAATTTTCACTTTTTAATTGTTAATTATTTTGCTATTTATTATGTGCAACCTTCATTATTTTGTAGTTTATTTTATTGTTAAATATTATTTTAAAAGGAATAACTTTATAATTCACTATTTTGTAATTGAATAATATGAAATTTTTTAATTAACTTTTTTTGTTATTTATTATTTTGTAATTTATTATGCTCTTACTTTTTATTTTGTTAGTATGTATGTAATTAATTATAGAAAATTAATTACTTGGAAAGAAATATTTGGTTATTCTTAATTTTGTAATAAACTATTTTGTGTTTTACTATTCTGAAAATAAATATTGAAAATAAATGTAAAGACCACCGGAGGACGGGCAGCAGCGTCACTTATCTGCCAAGCGTTGCGATTATGGCACATTTCCCCCCCAATGATGCGATCAAAGGGGGAGACCTCAGTCCAGTAGTGGACGGTCATATGCTGAAGGTTAAATTTCATCATAATAAATAATAAAATAAACATAAACGAAGTAATCAATTACAAAATAATAAACAACAAAATGATGCATTAGAAAATAATTAATAACAAAGTAAACAAAACAACAATTAATAAATAAATCAATTACAAAACAATAAGTAACTAAATAATATATTATAGAATAATAAATTACATAAATACAAATAAAAATATATTTCACATTTGTAAATTAGAAAATAATACGTACATATTATATAAGTTTCTTTGCTTGTTTTGTATAAACGCGTAATCTCGTGTAACCGACCACATCCAGTCAAGTTACATTGGCATTCTCAAAATGTCTAATTTTAACTTTATCTTTGAACCAGCATCACTTTGTAGAATATTATGTACAGTAAATTAAAGTTCTGTTAAATTTAAGGCGTCACGTCAAACATTTCAGTTAGTGCATAACTTTACATTTATGCACTGACTGAAATAAAACAAACACTAAATGACAAGTGATGCTAATTACAACACATCGGTGAAAACCACAGCCGCAAAGCTGTGTCTGAGACAAACAGACAAAAAATTTAACAATCGTTGTTTTGCGTTCTATAGCATTGATAAATATGTCCTATAATAGTTTTTCTTATTTAATTCCCTGCACAGACAACGATCAGTTACAATTTTATTTTATGTACACATAGATTTAATAAAGGTAAATATACATTAATATGCATTAATTGTGCGAAAATGTTAGATCTTGGGTTCGTTGTTTTGATTAGTAGTCAAGAAAACAATGGCTAATGTGTTTCGTATCATAAATGTTATTTATTGACCACTATAAAATGCATTATTATGCAAGTTCACCAAAAATTTCACAATGATAGAAAATGATCCCATTTACGCTTTTTCGACTCAAAAATTTTCGCATATAATTAATTTTTGAGAAAAAAAAAATACAATGAAACTTTTTCATACATTCCCACAGTAATAATGACATTTTAAACGAAATAACATTCACCATCAATTTCACAATAATAAAAATGATCCCATTCACATTATTATCGACACAATTTATTCCGCACATTATTAATTTTTGAGAAAAAATAAATAAAACTCTTCCAAACATTCATATAGTAAACATGTCCGACATTTGTAAACCTGTCATTTTGAATTGTCTAGTGTTAAGTGCTGCCCTCTATTAAAACATATTTTTAACTGAGTAATCGATTTTCGAAAATTTAAATTACATCTAATCATAAAAATATTATTTTTATTTTACTTAAAACAAACCAAACGTAACCTATTTTTTATTTTATTTAAAACAAAAACGTCGTTATTACTGTTTGAAAAAGTATGAATGTATGGAAAAGTTTTATTTTGTTTCACAAAAATTAAGAATTTGTAAAAAAATTTGCATTAAAAAAGCGTAAATGAGGTAATTTTCCATCATTGTGAAATTTTTAGTGAATATGCACAGAAGTCTACACTCATGCAATTTTACCGATATATATTTTGTAAGCTACTTATTAACCATTGTTGACGTCGCGAGTCGAAATTACTTAATCGACGCAAAAAACGTCATATACGTAACTTGTATAATATTAGAATT
>DWLR01005084.1:0-11332 GCA_018246295.1 Papilio alexanor hazarajatica | reverse complement strand
ATATATATATATATATATATATATATTGATTTAAGCACATTTTAAAACCAGTTTTCTTTCAGTCTATAATACTTTGGTCAAATATACAAAAACAAATCATTGAAAAATAAATAGTGGTTAAATTACTTTTCAATGAGCATACTAAAGGTTATTATTAGTAGTTTATATATAGTAAACAAAAACCTTTGTAATTTATCGGTAATCAGTCTAAACCAAAACACTTGACATTTTCTACACACTAGTAATGAGAGACGTATGAAATAGAGTTTTTTTTTATTTTATTTATCCCAGATGACGAGACGACTATTGCTCTTGCGAAGATTCAGAAACTTAGCAAACAGATCAAAACACACCATCTTATTCACGATATGGTCTCATAGCAGGCAGGGTTTTCTCACCCACTAATGATAGAAGCGTTGTTGGAGTTTATTCCGCCACTTCTTCTCCCAGCGCTAACCCTTTCCGAAGTGGTAGTAATGTTAGCTATTATAATAACTCTAATCTGATAATAGCATCCGATCGAGCCGAGGCTCGGCCCTCTCGGACACCCTCGAATCGGAATGCTAAACGCCTAATGAGTGACAGCCCAAGCCGAGGTTCCCTCTCGGGAACCCTTATGCCCAGTCACTCCATGGAGCGTCCGCCGAAGCGATCTAAGAGCTCGGCGGCCTCCCATTCCGGTGATAATAATATAGTAACGGCCCGAGCCGAGGCTCCCGAGGGAGCCCTCGGGCTAAGTTACTCTTAACGAAGCTTGAGGCTGAACTTGGCAAATCAGTCACAAAAAAAATATTTCATTTATTTAGAGTATTTCCGTTACTTATATAAGCTGTAGCTGGTTTGAAATTTACCTCATGTTAGCACATCACAATGATTATTGGTGCTTCGTAACTGATAATAATTAATATAATATTTTAAATACTTTAACAAAAACATACCCAACGTAAAATTTTATATATAAGTAATTAAGTCATTTAAAGCTACAGAACTTTTCATTACAAGTCAATTGAACCAAGAAGAGCTATTTTCTAACTTTGACGTTTCCAGTTATTATATCCAAACTCGACTAGGTTTCACTGAATACTTTCAAGCACTAAGTATCATAATTTTTTGATCAACTTTTTTTTTAACTCGATCGCCTATTTCACGGATAATACGACGGATAATATTTTACGGACGCTTCGCGTTTCATTATAAATATTTCATCATTTTTTTTTAAATTAAAAGCTTATACATTTTAAACAATCTCAAATAAGCGTAATAGACCAATTATTTATGAAACCAATGCTTCTAAATACTCGATACTCGTTCGTTTGGTTTTATGGTGTTTAAAAGTAATCAAGGCGGTTGACAATGGACCTGGACCAGTAAGGACGGAAAACTGGAAAAATCTCTTTTTCAAAAAAACATTTTTGAAATCGCTGTATAAATGAGTGAGTTAAAAAAAAACTTAAAAAATAGAAGCGAGTTTAAAACCTCCTTCTTTTTTTTCGAGGTACAAACTGACTTCATAAACCAAACTAAACAACAAATTCTAGTGCTTGTCAATGTCAATTATTATTTTATGTCAAGTATGGTCAAAATTTAAGGAGAAAGACTAGTTTTGGGTTGAATTGTTGCTGTATATGCACTAATATTTCTTAACTTTGTAGTAATTTAGCAAATATGGATGATTATCGTAAGTAAAATAAAAATATATAAGAAATCATCATCATCTTCCAGTCCTTATCTCACCTACGTAGGGTCGGCAGAGTATGTACTACTCTTTCATATATCCTGGACTCTACTGTAGTCCATACTATAATTGGTTTGGCTATAGTTTTTACGGCCGGCCACCATTCCTTATTAGAAAAAAGTGGGTAAGGGAAGAGGAATAGAATTGGGCCACCGGCGCCTCACTCATCAGATGAAACGCAAAAAAATTTACTTCTCGCCTTCGTCTTCTCTAGGGTCGAGTGGACTATTATATATTGCACCAATGTGCAACCGATGTTGTTGTGGACTCCACCACTGATCAAAAATATATATGTTGTATCAATTTATAAATCTTAATTTGTAATAGCAAGCGATGGCGAGGAGGAAGTCAATGCAAGTCAAAGCAGCAGCGAAGCCAGCTTTGTTGACATGACACTAGAAGATGCCTCAGAAGAAGAAGAGCAATTTGACAAAGCTTTGGCTGCCTCGCATTCAGTATGTTTTTATTATTTAAATATGTAATGCTTTTAGGAAAATTTAATTTCAAAGTGAGGTGTTTATTCAACTAAGTAAAATCTGAAAGCTGTGCAAAGTAAAAAGCCAACAAAAGAGCTGCTTCTTGGTAGAGACTCCACTGCTTTGCTATATATATTCCTATTTTATTTGCTATATATATTACTATTTACATACAAATATGTGTATTTCTCTCTTTTAAACTATTTGTGAACACCTTAACAAAAACATTTATCTAAAGTTTTTGACAAACTGTTGAATGAAAATTGTTAGTAAATTACTTCTATCGTTTTCATGCATTTATTTTTAAAGGTCAAATAGGTTGATATGTATTTGTTTTAATTTTAAGGTCATATTTATGTTACAAGTCGAAGCCAAATATGCTTGCTTTTTAGGTGTTTTTTTTTGTTTTTTTTTAATAAATATTAAAGTGATTAGCAATAGGCACAACTTATATTCAGGAAATTTATAGAAATAAAAGAGGAGAGGGCTTAATTAAAATAAAACATTTAACTTTTGATAGAAACATTTGTATCATGTATCAGTACATGGGTGCGGGGCTGGTGGCGGTGTCAGGGCACTCGGTGCTGGAGGCAGGCTGGTGCGGCCGTCTGCCCGTAGCCGCACACACCAGCGCTGTCTTCCCCGGTGAGACAGTGCCCATGCTGCTGCCTAATCCCCAAGATGCCTCACTTCTTACCAGAGCCATCCGAGAAGACAAACTATTTGGTCTGCTGTGTCCCGAGTATGTTCACTATATTTATAACTTCCATACCGACCCCCTATACACAAAATGTGTACATATGTATAACACGCCCAAAACCCAGAAGGGTAGATCCCCAAGAGTACACCCAAAGGGCAGAGATTATGGATTTCTATTTGACACAATCCTGGCACACAATCTCTGTAGACATGCTCTTTGGTAAATGCATAGTCTACAAGAATTTTGTGTTAGTTCCCCATCTCGACTCAAACCTCATTGGAATTTCCAAATTATTATTAAATATATCCTTTGCTTGTTAACAGTTATGCCATTTTATTTCATGATGTCTGACTCTGAAGTGATTTTTTTTTTTGAAAGACAAAACCTTTTTGGATAATGTTTGTGACATAATGTTACAGTGAGACGGGTAGCATGGTGTCGGGCTACGGCGTGGTATGCGAAGTGTACGAGGTGGGCGCAGCGGAAGAGCCTGCAAGCTTCACCATCAAGGCGCGCGCGCGGCACCGCTTCCGCCTCCTCGACATGCCTAAGCACCCCGTGCCCATGCATGCCTACACCAGGTGATTGCACTCGCTTCGTCAAATGATATGCTACAAATAGCTAGTGCTCTTACAATTTGACATGGTGGAAAACGCTATAACTAAGTTAGAAATTAGTAACTAAATTTTCAAACTCGATTTACGTATATATTTAGATATGTCTATTCTTACTGAAGTGAGCCAAAAAAAAAAAGTTCCAAATCACCAAGAACCAAGAAAACATTTTTTACATATTAATTCTGTTTCTGAAATACGTTTTTATATCTATTTCTATTGTATGATTCTTGAATTTGATAATTCTTCTGTCATCATTTTTGCCATTGGAATGGAAAATGAATCTTATAAAATTATAGATTATATATTATTTCACTAAAAATGCTCACAGGTTATGTATAAATCGAAAAGATGACAGAAGAATACCTCATATTCCCAATAAATTTCATGTGTTATACAATTAACTGTTAAATCATCCTATGAGTTGAATTGGCTCACAAAGTAAAAAAAGGTCTACCACATTAGATAATGCGAAAGGAAGATATCTGCGGGGAATTAAAGGGTGTTTTTTTTTTATAGAATAAGGGAGGCAAACGAGCAGCGGGTCACCTAACATTAAGTGAACCGACGCCCATGGACATCCGCAACACCAGAGGAACTGCAGATGCGTTGCCGGCCGGTGTGTGTCTGTCCCTTCAGAAAAGAGCAGTCCTTAAAGAAAAGTCGTCCTGCACTTTTTAAATTTATCATTAAATAAATGTCTTTCTTTCTTGAAGACAGGCAAGCCACAGTGATGTGCGTAATGCGTAGGGAGCTAAGTTGTCTTGGACATAGGAAATATAATATAACAAGAGGTGGGGTGTGCAGGATGCGGTTCGCGGAGGTGCGCGTGTTGCCGGAGCTGCGGCCTGCGGATCCGCTGCGCCTGGTGCGCCTCGCCAGCCTCGACAGCCTGCGTGCGGCGCGTCCCGGCTCGCGCGCCCACTCACCGTACGTATCTACATCGAGCAAACATAACAGACTACAGATACTTTGGGCATGGCTGTTGGGGATAAGACAGTGGTTCGCTTTTCATCAAATATTCAAGGGTTTTAGTTTAAGGAATGCTGATTATATTATCGGCAACATGGTGATATTGATTACTGAAACATAGGACAGTATAATTTTTGTCTCAATCAAACGAAGAACTGCGGAACTCTTATTCTTCCTGGGGTCTAAAAGGCAATTAATATTAAGTAACATAAATCCATAGGAAGAAGCCTTTTTATTTTATAACAAGTACTTCCCAAGGAAGGTAAGTCACCAACGACTTCTGTTTGGAGAGAATTTGTATGGAGGGATGAAACTTATCATCACCATGTGTGCGATGCGCAGCGTGGGGCGGCGGCTGCGCGGCATGGACGCGGCGCTGACGCCGTGGCCGCGCTTCGTGTACGATTTGCTGGACTACCGGCGCATGCGTGACCTGCTGCAAAACTACTTCCAATCCATCAACCTCGGTAAACTTTTCTTTTTTGTTGCTCATTAAGCTACAAGACGGCAACTCTCCGAACGATAAGTGAAACGCCGATCCATTATTGTAAGGCTGCACACTTTGGAAACACAAAAAAGCTCAGCGAACGTTTTCTCAATTGGCGTCTGCGTCAGCAGAAAGAGGATGTATAATTGAGCAGGAGAGATGTTTGTGTGCGCAGAGCGGCTGCCGGAGGAGCCGGTGGCGCTGTCGTTCTGGGTGGCGTCCAACCTGGCGCTGTCGGCGCGCGACCGCCTCGCGCTGTTCGTGGTGGACGACGCGCTGCTGCGCCTGCACATGGAGCTGCGCTTCATCGCGAGGGTAACGCGCACATGACAACTGTTACTTAATATTTATACTGTCATTTACTGGACGTCTTTATGTATGTGGATATCGATTGAAATGGCGACGCTTAGCGCGAGACCTTTGCCATATTAGGGGTTAAAGTATGAAGTACAAATATGATAGTAAATATTTACTATTATTATGTATATATTTCTGTCATCTCATTAGAAGATTCTTTATGCCTTTGCTGTAAAACTGAGGGGACCCAGACTTAACAAATTGTGTGAGGGTATTTTGCATTGCTTTCTAGAAAAAAACATTTTTACTATGTAAAAAATGTAAACAAAATAAGTAATATGGTAATAAATAAATCGTAAAAAAATCAACTTTTCATGATATATTTTCTCATGTCATATTTAAGTCGAAGTTTTCACTACGAAAGCGATTAAACCCAAAACGCACGATGCGTTCATTAGCCGTATGCTCTACCTACTATATCCTACACCAGTTGCCTCTGCGTTAGTTCTCCGCCGGAACACCTATTCAAAAATAACTAAGTTACAATGTATCCATCTTCACTTTTAAAGCCGAATTAAAAACAAATGAAAGTCAAACAATCGAATTTGTTCATTTTAAAATTTAGAATATTCTAGTTGTCACATGAACAGAGTTTCAACCTGGAATCTCACACTGAGCAGGTTTAATTTTAATTCAAAGTAGTCAGTACCTTACAACGGCAATTTCACAGTTAAACCCCCTCTATTTAGGTTATGGTGTATTTGACATTACTACTATAAGGAAAACTTGTAACTCGTAGCGCTTATTATTAGCAATAAATGTTTATTATTGATTTGATATTTTTACACATTAAGTATTTTATGAGTGAGAGAAGTGAATTTTCGTCTTATTTGTCAACAGAAGAGCAAATTGTGCTGCTCGTCGTGCTCGTTGCACATCGCGCAGCGCGAGGATGCGTTCCCCATGTCCAGCGAGGGCGTGCACTCCAACTACACTAACTCAGGTGACGCTCCCGCCGGCCCCGACACTAGCGCCAGCCCCGACACTAGTACCAACCGCGACACTAGCACCAGCCCTGACATTAGCGCCAGCCACGACACTAGCACCAGCCCCGACATTAGCGCCAGCCCCGACACTAGCACCAACCACGACACTAGCGCCAGCCCCGACACTAGCGCCCATAACAATTATAGCCTAAGAAGAATTACCCCCAAAAGTAGAACTATTTTTATTTGTGTCGTATTATATAAATTAAAGCAAATTAAACCTGAACTTAAAGTTGTTTTAAAAAAACATACACAGCACAAACATTTAGTCTGCCCTGCCCATCGGCGAGCGATAAGACCAGATAAGATATCCTTCGACTAAATGAGGAAGGTACGCCCGGCTTGCGATTATTCTCTTCGTTTGATAACTGAAATTTAGCGGATTATACTTCTTGAAAACACAATATGCTGTCACGTCGCAAACTGTGCATCTAGGGTTTTTATATCAATAGTCTCATTACATAGATGGTCGCAGTAAATAATTACCTGTTTTATAAGTATACTTATATATTGTAGTATATACTACAGTAGAACCTCGATCATTCCAACGCTCAATTATCCGAATGACGACTTAGAATATCCGAACGCTGGCGCGAAAGATACATTGCTGCTCCGCTGTGAGCCACGATCTATCTTGGTGTTGGCGAGAATGGCGGGCAGGCAACGGCGTTGTCAGTCGCACTTAGAATATATTTCTCACACCGAACAGCTAGAAATTTTAACGCCGAATTGCTCCTTTTTCGTTATTATTTCGTTTGTTAATTAAATTGTGCCATGGCTTCAACGTCGAGTCCTTCAACTCCCAAACGGACGCTTAATGTTCGTACGGTGGATTTTTTAATTAAATAATTATGTATGCACTGTTTTTATGCGATTAGGTGTTTTTTATGATCTCGTTCCAAAAAAACTCACCTTTCAATTATCCGGACTTTTATTTACCCAAACTGGCCTCGGTCTTAATTGGTTCGGATAATCGAGGTTCTACTGCAGTATATTTAAGTATACTTATATCTATATCTATTTATGTGATTTTTTTTCACAAAATAGCAGTTGTATTTTATTACATATTTAGTGTACAATGCACAAAATGACCCTCACCGCTACACCTAACGTTCAAGAAGTTTGCCGCAAAGTGAACAGCTGGTGCGTTTGATACGTGTCCGCGCCCGAGTGCGGCCGCGTATGGCGCACGGCGCACGGCGCACGGCGCGTAACGCGGCGTCACAACGCTGTGCAGGCGGCTACATGCACGACATCGTGACGGTGTCGCGCGCGGCGGGCGCGCGGCCCGGCGGCCGGCCCTCCGACGAGTTCTCGTGGTTCCCGGGCTACGCGTGGACCATCGTCGCGTGCGCCGCGTGCAACGCGCACGTCGGCTGGCGGTGAGTCCCACACTCGTAGCGATTATTCGCTCCGCATTCTGATCAATGATCAAAGTTAAAGGAAAAACTATTGAAATAATCGAATTACCTATTAAGCAGTATTAAAAATACATGTGTCATAGTACTTTTTTGTTTCCAAATACAATAAGTATTTAAAACACGGATTAGATGCATTATGTCAAATGCAACAAACCTATACTTTCTTTGATAAAGTATTACCTTTTTAAGATGTTTTTATCTATCGCACAACCTGACTTGACGAACTAACGTTTTACTCTTCTTTTATAATTTTAATGTAATAACGCAAGCGAAATGTCGCTCCACGAATTGATTTCGCTAGCTTATAATTCTAGTTCACAAGAGTCATAATATGTCCTGTTCGAAGGATCGCATAAATCGCTTTGACGGCACCGCAGCATACGTAACACAGGACGCCACAGCCGCACTGTACGCGTGCCGCTCTGCCGCAGGTTCGACGCGCTGAGCCGCAGCCTGCGGCCGCAGCAGTTCTTCGGGCTGTGCGGCGTTTACGCGAAGCCGCGCGATGACGACGACGACTGCGTGTGAGGCGCCGCGCCGCGCCGCTGCCTCAGCACAGGTTCACCCATAGATATATATCTCCAAATGGTCTCCCACACAAATTCGATGTTCATAAATGACGGTGGATTTTCGTAGCATCAGTATTTATGTGAGAGGCGTTAGTATATTACATATCTAATTTTGAGCTTCTATTAGTTCTAAAAGTTTTTACAAAACAAACTGTGGTCTCTTAAATTACAAATACGGAAATTTAGAATTCGTAACGCAGGAAATGATTTTGAATTTGTAATGCAGGACTACGCGGGACTTTACGATGTCACCGATTGCCGACATTTAAGTCACTTGAGCGCGGATTGGGTATCGGGAAGTATTAACATCTTAGGGTTCACTTCTTGTTTGTAGTCGTGCGCAAACGCAACATGACTGGTTGGCCCGGCCGCTCTCTTCGCTTGTAAATATTCCTCGTGTACCGTGTCGTAACAATCACAAATCATTTTATTATTGGGTCTAAACATTTATACACTATTTAAAATATTCATCTAATAATGATAAATAGATAAAAATTACACTCAAAAATGTATAATCAAAATTTCAATTCGATTATTTTTCTTTTTGTACGTGTAAAGAACTAAATGACTAAAAGCAAATTATACATAGATCTGACTGACTGACTCAAATCAACTCTCAAAGTGAATTGTCGACACTTCACAAATATTTTTCTAACATTATTATGTAAGCTTGAAAAGTTAAAGCAATATATTTTTATAGTGCCGTCTATAGGAAATTATGTAGGAACATAAAAATAAATCAGTTACAGCATTTTGGGCAATTTTACTGTTGTAATATAATCATAATGCAAAGACTCGAGGACTTAGTAATTCATTAGACGTTCAAAGTGCATTGATACATCTGTAAATTATAGAAATTTCTATAAAAATCAAAATAAAGTGTACAAATTATAATGTTGTTTTTTTATGTGTACGATGTACTCTCCGACAGATTATCTAATTATTATACATTATTAACCATCTCGGGTAGTAGATAGGGGTTAAATGTCAAGTTTGAAGAAATTTATTAACAAGGAAAATATTAATATATCTTCCATACTACTTTTTTTTTCTTCCTGAACTTTGCAATCGATCATATGAAGTAACTTCATTTTCATCAACTTTCAACTCACATCTTTATCATAGATTTTTTTCATATATGCCATAGAATAAATTTAAACAAGTATATTCACAGTATATAAAAGTATATTCAGTATGGTATGTAAAAGGTTAATTAGTGAAAAAATATTTCCCATATAATTTTTTTATTATAATTGGACATTTATAATAAACATTTTTTACAAGTGGCAACTTTTATTAATGTTACATAATACATGTTTTTACAATGGTAGAGTCCGCAAAAACAACATCTGTTACACGAATGGCGCTTAAAATACCATGACCTCACAGAAGACACGCCCGAAAGTAGAAGTTTTCTGCGTTTCGTCTGTTGAGTGTGGTACCGGAGGCTTAATTTTAGTCCTCTTCCCTTTCCCACCCTTTTCTAATAAGGAAAGGGTAAGAAGAGAAAGAGGACTCGATGGAGAGGGGATGGACAGGGGAAGGAAATGTCAGTTTTTCTGTCTATTAAAGATAAAAGTATTTAATAATTCATTGGAATGTTGAAATTCACAAGAACATTAAGAACCGCGTCAGAAGTTGGCCGTCAGCTTGCTATTGGACAATTTATTCAAAGCAACCACATAAAAGTCAAGAACAAGTACAGTTATTTTAAACTTACTGTAAAAAAAACGTTTTAATTGTATACAAGTAAAACGTTTATAACACATTTTTTATTTATTATATACAGTAGTCTCAATGTTAAACAAAATGACTAAAAATTAGTTTTGAACAAAGCGTCTGTTCAGTGACGCCCCGGGATACCCCCCCCCCCTCCCGCTACCTGCCGCGCACGAGCAGGACGGGAAAGTTCTCAGTCACCAGGTAGTCATCCTCGAAGATCACGGCGATGTTCAGCTCGAACTCTGGGTAAAATAACGGAGAGAACGACATGAATTACACTATATATTTTCCCACAATCATAATCGATATAGATTATACAAATGTTGAACAAGACTGATGTCCAAACTAGAGACAGCCCCGTGCGGTACATCACCAGCCCTGGTGTAATTCTTGTGGAAGTGAATTTCTTAAATGTGCGCGCGTGCGTAAGGTGGTGTTCTGTGCGATAATGTAATATAACTCTCACTCCCATAACCCAGATGGGTAGGCAAAGGTAACGGATTTCCATTGGGCGCCTGGATGTGCCAGGTTCTCTGTCGCTTCTTTTATATCTGCACATCTACGCATATATGCTCGTCGATTTTACGAGTAACTCCTCATATTACTTTTTTAGAACTACCCCTACCAACTCTGGCACTCACTTTTACACCATACATTTGTCTAGTCACTTTCCCTACAATCATCCTTTCAATATAGCCAAACAAAGTGATAATACATCGTAATATAATCTCTATAAACAAACAAAAATCTATAGACAGGAAGAGCTGAGGTTAACCTATCTTGAAGTTGACGGTGGTGGTGGTGGGGCAGGTGAAGAGGCGCGGCAGCACCATGTACAGCGGAAGGTCGCGCGCGCGCCGCACGTCGCCGTCGCCCACCTGGATGTTCTGGATCTCCGTCGCTGCCGACATGCACATCGTCAACACGCCGCCCGCACGCCGTCCCCTTCCCCTCCCCGTTCCTAATCCCGCCCCCTCTACGCGAAAGCCGACTCCGCATGTCATCCACGATGTGAGGAGTGTGGGTTGTGGGTCACATAACACCTATAATGCACTGCTAATATTATTTAAAAATGAAACAAAATTCCGACTGACTGTACCCATATGGCAGTCCAGGGAAGAATACAAATTTAAACACATCTCACTTTTCAAAATCTGTCAAGCCGTTTAGGCTACAAGAGGTCACAATGAAATGGGCATACGAGGGCGGCCCGATAAGTACAGGGTGGCCCATAAGTCCTTTGATATGAAAAAAAATTTATTAAAATAAAACTAATTACATTATGAATTAAAT
>DWLR01005083.1:0-11333 GCA_018246295.1 Papilio alexanor hazarajatica | reverse complement strand
TAGTATATCAGTTATCTGGTTTCCATAGCACAAGCTCTGCTTAGTTTGGGATCAGATGGCCGTGTGTGAATAATGTCTTAGAATATTATTATTATAATTAATGGGTAAACGTATCAATTACCATTAGATTCACCTAAGATTTAACTCGTCTAGTCGTCGATTTGTAATAATCACATTGATATCATAAATTGGTACTCTTGGTGTACAGAGTATTAGAATTAGAGATTAGTTTGTTAATATTTTTTTAACTTTGTAACTTATTTTTTATTACTTAGTTAAATTGTGATTATGTGTAGGTACATTGGGAGAAGAACAATGGGGCTGACATGTTCTAAAAACAATAGTCCCACAAAAACAAAAAAGAGAAAAAAATTAACTTTATATCTAAGAAGATATCGAATCATTAACTTTTCAATGTACAAACAAATAAAGTTGTAAATAAGTAATTATGCTTTCACTTTTGCAAATAAGTTTAAGTCTTAAATTATTATATCTTGATGCAAAATTTAGTATGCATTGGTAAGCAAAACATTGTACCTTACTAACGTAATTTATAAATTATTGGCTACCCTCATAAAAATTGATCGAGAGTTGAGTACATTAACAAAAAAAAAACGTTATTTCGGGCCAGGTACGAAACTTTATAGGGTTTCAGATATTGCGTAGCTATTTGTTACCGACTTAGTGCTGTAAATCGATTTTTATGAGCGTCTGAGATCGCATAAAAGTTTTTACTCGGTCTCGACATTTGAATACAAAATTTTGGAAGGTATTATCCGCAATCGACGGATAAATTAAAAATCCTGTTGGTTTGTTAGTACGGAATAAATTTACATAAATGTAAGAGTTTAATATATTAGAATACTGGCAATATAACATATCATGAAACATAGTACTGAGAGCAGGTAAGCAGAGATTAAGGATTTCCAGTTAGCGTGACTCTAGCTAACCTCTTTCGCCACTTCACTACATCCACACGTTTATATATCGTCTTTCTTTAGTATATCATTTATATTTAACGACGTAAGTTCGTCAGGGACTTCCCCTACGAACACTGCCAGTAAATGGCAATACATGGCAAATAGATGTAATGCAATTAGACAAGTAAAATTATTTGTTATCCACCATAAACTCTTACACTTTGTCTAGCATGTTTGAAAGATAATAAATAGGTCAGAAGTTCGGAATGATATCTGCCTTGGAGCTCGATCGAAAATAATAATAGTCGCAAATATACAGAACATTTACTATTTCTACTTGTAATTTTTAATTACAAAATCAAGATACACTCTAGCGATTTTAGACACACGCACAGCTTTCATATAAACAAAGAGCCAAAAATCTATCTCTATTGAGATCTACGAGGACAAAAAGCTGTAGGCATATTTACTCGTATTCTTGTTTAAATTGACTGTGTAGATAATGTGGACTACATATAACATTAGCCATGGTTATATTTTACTATCCGGGCGTGAAATTATCATCACGACAATTATCACGGTCCCCTGAGAACCTTTCGTCCGAAATCATACTTGTTACGGTTTGTATAGAAGGAATGTGAGAAACATGGGTAATATATTATTATTATGTTGTAAGTTGTAATCTCTAAAACATTCATCATTTTTATTGTCTGACAAAAAGAAAGGAAGTCAATGTGTGATGCGTCAATGAATTTTTGATTTAATAGCCATTTTAGATATCATAGATTTGATTTAGATTGAATAGCCAAATAGTGCAAAATTCACATCTACTGGCTGCAAAACATAAGGTTCTGAACAAGATACATCTGTATCTGATATAGAAAGTGAACAGGCGCCGCAACTATATTCTTTGGCTGTAATAACAAACTTTAAAAGTGTGCCTTTGGTGTTTTACAAAATAGAAATGAAAGATATCGTCGGCAATGTCACAAAGCATGGGCTGTCCAAAGCTTACACGCCATTATTGGATTACAAAGAAATTTCAATTCCCTTCATTTTTAATCTTTAAGTCGAAATTGCGTCCTATTACAAGCAAAGCAAGTGTAAAATCGTTTCAACATTGTTGTAGGCCAATAATATACGGTGGAAAGAATAATCTAACTGTTTTGCGTTGGTTTTTGGTTCGATTTTTCACGTCTTGAATTTTAAATTATTGTGCAATATTACGCAAACATTGTAATGGAGAAGTTTGAGAAGTTAAAATTTTTGACCAAGTTTAAAAATCTGTAAAATAAATTAAGACACGAGATTACTACTTATGGTCTAATCTTATAGTGATATATCTTAAGGTAATACTTCAAGGAATTACGTATTAAAATGGCTTTACATGGTTTACTATTTTTTAAGTAAAAAAGTTTAGTGCTCAGAAAGGTATATAGCTACAGCCACCATAACACCGCACCCGATCTTATCTGCTATGGGTTGCATCTGATAAAGAAAGATGAATTCGAATCGGTTTGCATTAACAGCAACCGCAAAATAGTGAAATGAACAGATACAGGTATGTACTTTGGAATATAAATTTGTATTTATGATGGGCGAGGGTCGCAAGTGCAAGCAAAAAATTACTTTCTACGTTTTGAGCCTGCATACATTCATTATCTGATAATAAACCTATTTCAGATATTAGAAGCGTAAATTATAGAGAACAGTTTTTCCGTCTACCCTATACAGGTTACAAGACATGTGATTTTATTTCCTAATCTACAATAGAACAAGAACTATATTTTTTCTAAACGTTGAAATACAAAAATGGTACAATAAAAGGTTATTTAAATGCGATTTAGTTTTGTTTTCTAACGACATAGCGAAGGAAGCTCTTCAAATGCACATTATGCCAATGACTTGCATGCGAGTCAATGCCTTGGCTGTCCTGCCAAATAAAAGACCACATCGGATTGTGTACACGGATATTTATTTAAAAAAGATATACAATTTAACAACCTTATACGAAACAAAACAATTGCCTGATCCTCTCAAAAGTTAATTTAAAATAACAGAGTATCTAACTTGGTTAGACAGAGACGGTGATAGCGCCTGACAAAAACTGGTTTCTGTTGTAAGGTGACAATACTGTGGCACATCGCTAGTAACGTTTTACACGATTGCTATGTCCATCTATCAATGTAATGGAATCTTTCGACGTAATTTCTACCAATTTCAAGGTTCAAATGGATTTAGAATTTTCAAATTGTCTCAGGATCGATTAATGATGATCGAATAACGTTCGTTAACTGTGTACATATTTAGATTACTCAATATTAAACTTGTGTATAACAACAATTTCGGAATTGACATAAGTAAGGCATACAAAACGGTGTATCCCTTATATTTGGAAATGAAATTGCTTTAAATTTGCAGTTCTTTTAATAGATTTTCTTGTGTCTTATTAATGTTTTTGCTTTTTCAACCTCAGTCATATAACAATAGACATATGATGCAATAAGACATTTTACTGAACAAATGTGGCTTGGTGGTGTGGTGTATGTGGTCACCCTACAGCAAGCACACCCCGGTGTCTGACACAGAATAAAAAAACGGCCGTACAAAAACAGGCGCGGAGAGTATACGAACGTATTTATTGAGTCCAACTGGCCCGCTACCTGACTTACGCGGGGCCTACAATGTAAGAATATTTTACAATTTACCTTTTTTCCAGTCCCGACACGACAATGGATGAGATGTGGTTTACCGAATACATTTGTTTACGCGCCGAGTTTATTGCTCTGCGTATTTTTATGGTGTATATATGTGACACGAAATTCATGCACTTACTTTGGTTAAATTACGTTTTGGAATATCCTTATAATAAGAATGGCAGTTGGAGTTTCTCAAAGACTAGCTATTCATCCGGGTTCGTCTTCTAAATCTCGATTAATTATATTTTGGTAGAAACTTTATCGAAAGTTTTTTTAAACAGTTTAATACTCGCAAAAATATCAATTAAAGAAAAAGATATAATCGCGTCTAGTTTTCGCCATATTTCCTTTGACTTTCTACATATAACGTATAATAGATATTAAAAGACAATATTCATTCATATCCATGGTAGGTCATGGTTCATATTTGGAGACTTTCGCCATTGGTTCTACAAACGATATGTCTACTTGTCGCGTTGCGTGTCACAAGACACTATTTAACTGTTGTTTCTGGTTCGATCGATCTATTCTATTAATTTAAACCGAGTTTGTGCTGAAGACCACTATTGTTGTAGAATTTGCTATTTATGATCTTATAAAAGTCAATTGTCGAATGTATATTTGGACCAATTGGCACATAACTTTAATTGTAATTCGAAAAAAAATGTGTAAACAATATTCATAAAAGGTGTGAGTGAGTGAATGTGACGGAAGACAGACACACAAGAGACAACTTATTTTTTTTTTTCGTCGGCTTTTTCCTCTGATATTTTGTTCAGAGCCCTTGTTATAGAAACAACTTATTAACATATTTTACCTACAATTACCTACAAGTTAATAGGTACGAAATCAAATTATAAAAATAGGAAATGAACGTACCAAACTGGCTACAGGTTTAAAAATAAAAATATTTGAGAAAATGTCATTGACAAGAAATACACATATTAACAAATGATGTAAGCATGTTGATAATTAAACTTCTTGTATTTTTTATTTTGATTTTGTTCATTTTTTTTTGTTTGAGGTGTTATTTTTTTCGATCTATTATATTTATGATAAAGTCTTGTCGAATATATTTTTTATAATTTAATACCATAATCAGAGGCAATACGTCTACTTTTTATAGTCCGCGTCCTAATTAATGACTACTAAAAACTGAGTGACTTAATATTGAACTATTTGAAATTATTCCACCGCTTCCTGTATCTGCAAAACTAATTTATTAAGTTCATTTAATATTCTTAAATATTATATACATTTAAAATTACAAAATTACAAAACATTTCTTGACCTTCCTTCAATCTAGCGGCCTATGACTCTATGAACCTTAACGAAAACGCTAACATAGGACAACATAATTTACATTTCTACATTTTCCTTAAAAATTTTGCGTGCATAATGATTGCGTTCATGCAATATTAGGTACGTACACAAACTTATGTATTTTTGACGGCACTACGTTTGCTTTGTGATTTACAGACTATTTTATATTTACCAACGGTATACGAAGCGTGTGAATTACATCCGGGAAGAGGGGATTTTCAGGAATGCCGGTCAAGTCATGCACTTTCCTTTATTACCGATAATTACTCATGCGATTGCCGACATTCCTTGGAACTTTACTAATGACTGAGATTCATGGAATAACTGCGACGAAATACGGAGCGGAACGGAAGTTTAATGCTTCAGAATGGTGTATTAAAAAGATTTAAGCCACGGTCAAACTTTAGCATGAGAAAATAATTGGTTAATAAGGATGCTAGAAATGGTTCTAGCATGACATGGGTCACACGTTAGGTAAGAGTATTTAACTGCTCTTGATATTTTTTCTGATATTTTTATGATATTCCATTTTTCTTGGCAGATTTATTAGGTCCCTTAGGACAAAATCAAAACAACGTTAAATAACATTATTATTTGGTTCGATGAATGACGTTGACATGTTCTAGGACCCTTTTGCAAAATTCTCGGTTCAAACCCTTTGCCAATAGATTCCGCGAAATCATGTTACCATATGGCAAGGAGCGGAGTACACGACCCTTCCGAGAAGCCGACTTGTATGCTAACCCACAAATCACGAGTTACGCGGGAATTAATGAGGGCTTATACCAGATTCATGACTCTGAGTCTGCATATATTTTTATGTCGACGACCTCAGCATAATGCGACCAATGAGCATCACGTACACTTATATTAATTTTATTTTAAGCGAGCCCCAGTCCGAAATATATTCGACAAATATCATAAGGTTTTACTATACGTCTCTTTTAAGTCTCTTTGCTTGACTAAAAAATACTTCTACAGGATTTGTGCCCTGCTCGTGTATTGAATTATTTCGTGAATTACCTGACACGAAAATTATAACCGTACAAACTTTCGCAAACTGCAATGCTTTTTTATTTTTATTCCTCCAAATCCATCCCAGTCAATCGGAAGCAAGTTGTACAAGCCGACATTCTTTTAGGCAACACTGCCGACTCGACATATTTTAAAATGTTAAAATCCTGTGTAAATAAATAACGTATTACCAACTCAGTCTATTACGGACATAGGCTTCGTGCATTGATTGTTTCATTGGGGGAGGGGGGATGTACCATAATCGGCACGCTTGGCAGGCGGGTTGGCGATCACAGTATGTTTCACCGTACTAAGAAGAGGTGCTGTTGCTCGTCCTCCGGTGGTCTTGACATCCAGACTCTACCAAACAGACATGATCACGCTCTCAAATGTTTGTCCTGTGTGGGAATCGAACCCACGACCTGCGAAGTGAAAAGCAAGTATTTTACTACTGCGCCAACCGGTCAGTCGTATGAATAACATAATTAATATAATAAACAACGTATTATCAACTATTAATAAATGTTTATCCAGGTAAAAATGTTTAGATCAGTTATGGAATTCCTCTGTATAGAATTTCTTTTATTACTAGGCATTGTAATAAAGTTATTTCCATATATTTAATGAGTGATTTCGCCTACACAGTATAACGTACCTATAAAAAATACAAGTGGTGTCTTGATTTCGGTAAAAGCGTATCGGGAAATGCCTGAGCTCCCGAAATGGTGTAGCCCGTCAGCCGGGAAGCCGGCGTCCCCGATTACGTCAGGCGTGTGATCAGTTATAAAAAAAATGTTCCCATGCATGCATGAATTTCCAGCTTATTTTTTTTTTTGGTATTTTTCAATATTATATAACTAATGAATTTAATTACGCATATAAATAATAAGGTGATGAAAATTTTGTCTCCGTCTGGTTGTGCATAAATATTACAATGGATAAAATAAATACAAAATTAAAATTTATTCGAGATAAATTAAACATAAAAGATTACTTTTATAAATATAAATAACTTTATATTTATAAAAGTAATCTTTTATATAAAACAAACGGACGAAGGTTAGGGGGAAAGGGAGTGAAACCGTCGGACAATCTGGGCGATGTCGAGAAGTTCCGCTTTCTACATTTGAGCTCACAGCACACCGACCCACCACTATGTCCCACCACTATGTATTAATTTCAAATATGATAAATTTTGAGAAAATAAAAATAATTTTATACCCACAAATAAGTCTATTTGCAAATATATCGACTAATGTTGAAAATGTCCCACCTATTTATTACGTTTTAATTGTTTACAATTTGTTTAAAATTATATCCTGCAACACTTAACACCTTCAAATTAAAATAGTATTAAATAGTACAATAATAATTTTTCATTTCTCATCAGTAAAGCAAAACAGTGTGTTTATTACGCTACGCGGAAAAGATTTGTTTGGTGGCAAAACGATAACGTAATTGTTTGTCTTGGTGCAATTACAAAAAAAAAAACTTTATGCATTTCCATATTGTCTCGGAAGAATGAACACTTGTCAAACATTGAATTATTTAATATAAAACAAAACGAAATATATACTCATTGGACATTCCGCGAAGATGTACTCGAACTGTTTACAAGACGGAGTACTAAGTGCTGGGACAGTGGGCAGAGCCCAGATAAACGATATTACAGTAATATTAAATCTATCTATGCTAAACGTGATATTGTTTTATTAAATTACCTATCTTATATATTGAAATAAATTTGAAGAGCTAATTTTATCTCAACATGATAAACTCAGTACAGCCGGATTTAAGTAAAAGTTTTTAAAATAAATTATCGATTGGTTAAAAATAAAAAAAAAATATATCAGCAAGGCTCTCACTATGTATTTTTTTTTACTTTAATATGTAACTAGATGGCGATGTCCTCAATAAATGATGACGATGGTCAGATACTTATGAGAAATGCATTGTCATCGGTCCTTGATAAGTGTGCCAAATTTCAAATCAATCTGATGAAGTTTTGTGAAACGAATTTTCTGAAAATTTCAAATAATTCTTGAATTAGATGAAATTCGAGTACCAAGATTCCTTTACATACACAGATACAGACAAAGCGAATAATAACGTTTTAAATATTTGTTGCTCTAAGCTTACCTTGTACTTGTAAACTGTAAGCCTAGTTTTTACGTCGGTAACTTAATTGTAGATTCGAAACCACCTTATGTTTCGTAACCTTCTCTAAGCCTTTTGGCACTGCAATGTTTAGCAGTTTAAAGAACCATCCCAAAGTATATTAGAACAGCCTTCAGCCACCGAAATCCTGTTGTGTTTTTTACCCTGGTTCCCACGTAGAACGGGCCAAACAAGTCTCAACATGTGTTCGCAACAGTAAATATACATATTATAGGATTCGGAATGCGACATTTTCGGCAATGTCATACGTATAACTGTGGGTTATTCACCCTGCGTAACGGTAACCCGCCTCGGATTACCGATCGTGTTGGTAAACAATGTCCCGGCTTTCTTTAACGCGTAACCTTGTATTCTTATATCTTTTTCCTTTTTCAATTTTAAAGTGCACTGTACAAGAAAACTTTCAGACTAGTTATTCAGAGGCGTGGGCAGAGCTAACGAATTTGTCACGGTCCTGACACAACTCTCTCGCTTTAGCACTATCGGACATCTGAGAGCAACGTGCCCTGACAATTACCATTTAAAGTATACTGCATTCAAATAGCAAATATATATGTAAGTAGTAAATATACATCCCAGACCAGAGAGTAAGTAATTCTGCCTCAAAAAGGTTATTTCATACTATAAGTTTTGAATAATTGATTCGAAACTTCTATATGTATGCAATTGTACACAAGTAATTTAATACAGAAAATGGTTAAAGATTTTATCAAAATTTATGTATGTATATTCGACTGTACACAGGAAGTGGTATTACCAAAACCCCCACAGTAGTCATACCAAATTTGGTCAACAGATGGCATCAGCAAAAAGTAATGGCGTTCCTTACAGCCTTTCTTATTGCAATAAATATTTGTGCTTACATAACGATGTACAGGTTTTATAAAGTTTTGGTATTATAGCATTTATACTGCTAAATGCAACTACATTTATGCCCATAAACGCTTTAAGGTCAAAGGCAATTTTAATGATTCCTTACAACGATTCGACCAATCTGTAAAGATTCTTTCTTTGATCACTTGTGGTAAAGGGATCTTTACCAGAAACTCTACTTTTGGTTATAGGAGATTGTATTAACTGAAACTTCGAGTACTTACTGCAAAAAAGGCTTTGCCGTTTGGGATTTCCAAGGGAACGTACCGGTAGTCGGGAAGTCAAATTTTCCCTGATATCTATACTGTGCTACGATAATACAGAATCAAGTTATATTACCGCACTCTCGACTTTTCCGTTGCCTATAAAGTGCTGCTAGTGGATTAAATAAGAGAGGTCTCCTAACGTAATCCTTACTATGACTTAGTCTTATCTTTCCTTAGTCTTTGGATGTGTATTTAGCTATTATCCACTTGTAAACTATTTCGAAAACTGGGTCGGCGCCCGGGGTCGGTGGGCGTGTGCTGGCCGCATTGTTTGCTAT
The DNA here is from genome assembly GCA_018246295.1 of Papilio alexanor hazarajatica. Taxonomy (NCBI): domain Eukaryota; kingdom Metazoa; phylum Arthropoda; class Insecta; order Lepidoptera; family Papilionidae; genus Papilio; species Papilio alexanor. The sequence goes on along the minus strand of DWLR01005083.1, from coordinate 1,782 downwards.
CGGAAAAGCCTTTAACAAGCACCGCCTCTTATCAGGGCACGTGCGTTCGTTGAACCTATTTTTCTCGACACCTGTGTGCATGATTAATTTACGAACGTAAATGTGTACAATGTAAAAGTGTTACAAATCCATTGAGGTAAGAAATATATACTGCGAATTTCTGATTAGACGATTTTAAAAGAAAGACTGACTGACTATTCGATTAGTATGAACAAAGGAGACATTAGATTTCGGTAGGGTTTCAATTAATCATTGATAGGTATATGGCATAGAAGATATTGGCGCTTGTGCTATAAAGCAAAGGAATAGAACAACCATTAAATTTTCCAACCAGTTATGACGATATTTTTTTTTTACTTTGCTTTCCCCCGGCATGTTTGACCTGGAGCCTTTGGATGCTAGTTCCTTGCTATTATTTTCTTGTACTTAAATAATTTACTACAATTTAAAACTTATTCCACGTACTATATTTATTTATCTATACTTGTTTCATAATAATTGCATCCTATTTCTTCTAATTTTTTATTACTTTTTGCTACATCCTTACAAATAAGTTGAATTAAAAATAATATAAAATATTATGATTCCGATTAAAGGGGTTGATAATGCCTACCATATTTAGATCACGTCACCTTTTAACGGCAGGCATAGTTGTGGTCAATTTCTAGTTTAATTAACACTACCAACCTGCCCCGGTTTCGCTCGAGTAGAAATATAGACAAAAAAATAAGCCTAGGTCTGCTGATAGAAATGCTTTCTACTGTTAAAAGAATTACAAAAATAGTTCAGTAGTTTTTGAGTTCATCGGAAACAAACAAACAATAAAAATCTTTTATTTTTATTATATCGGTAAAGATATAAATTATAGCTTATGGTTGATATTGATAACAGTGGTACAATAAATAGTTCAAAAATCAAAACGTCTAATTCATCGCTAAATATTCGAGACTTCTTCATACCTTTGCCCCAAATTCTTGGAGATAATTCAAAAAAAGCTTATTTGCTAAATGCTAAGTATAGCGTGAGAAGGAAGTTCTGAAATTTATAAATCTCTGTTGTGATAAATTGCCTTTTGGCAGCTGACACGTGAATTGATGTTGTTTTATCGATATTAAAAATTTAAACACGCCCACGCCTTATCACAGCTGTCACGTAGACATTTATTTAAACCACTAATTACTAGACTGTTAGTCGTGGTCGCTCAGTGTTCCCACCATTTATAGTAGAATACCTAAATAGTCTAATCACATTTTAAACTCATGACCTATCTACGTCAAGATTACGTCCTACGTACGTCAAGATTACGAGAAAAAGAACGTGAATGATGGCATGATTTTGGTAAAATCAATATTTCATAAAATATCGATATCTAGAGATAGATTCCACAGATGGGACATCACTACAGTCGAATACGTCCGTCTCATATCGGCCTGCGGGCAATGATCAGCTCTTTAAAATTAGAATACATCGAAACGTTCCGTTATTTGAGGAATGTCGGACACTTTCCAATATATATTTTTTTAATTTTCGTTTGAGAATATGCAAAATGTTGTCTATAACTCATCCAACATTTGGATGAGTTATAAAGACAACATATATATGTATATATGTGAAGACGATATCATCCTAATTTTAAGCTATCACTGTGAGTGTCAATTTGAACCTATTGGTGTATGACTGACCGGTTGGCACAGTGGCAAGACATTTGCCGTTCGCGCCGCAGGTCGTGGGTTCGATTCCCACCCAAGACAAACATTCGTGTGCATGAACATGTCTGTTTGT
>DWLR01005082.1:0-11333 GCA_018246295.1 Papilio alexanor hazarajatica | reverse complement strand
TTAATGAATGTAAGTCGTCGATGACAACGACGGCAGTCTTAATTGGAAGTCATGTGAGTAGAGATTATTACACTTATTGTGAAACCCACTAGAAGTTTTATTATAAGTAGTACTGTACTTTTCCTTTCTTATTTTCCTAACGTAATAAAAGCATGAAATGTGATTAGTTTTCATGCTGCAGGTTAAGAAGCCTCTATATACCTACTCAATCGAGCCTCACACTGCGTCTATCAATAGATTTTTTTGAAGTCTCATACTCGAAAGCAAATCCTTAGAGATATGATGCAGTCACAAATTTTTAGTTCGTTGTTGGATTTAGATACAATGTTGCGCCACCGCATTAGTGAGATCGTGGTAGGTTACTTAATTTTTGGAACTTGTCTTCTAAAGCAATTTTTATTACCTTTGATGTTACCGTAATTATTTTTTTTAAATAATTACAAAACATGTTATATCTCGTTAGTGTGGTTTCGTCGATTTCTTTAACCACAGGACAATTTTTGTTATGTATGTTTATGTAATACAGTGTAGGGAACGAGGAATATAAACAACAAAATATGAATAAAAACCGTTTATTTTTTTTAAACCGACCAAGACAGAGCATTAAAAACATCATCACACCAGCGTACCGCACAGGTACATATAAAATCACAGAATCTAAACACTAATTTAGTAGCCGAAAACCCAATTAAAATAAATCGAAAATGTATAAAAATCACAATCGAATAGCCAATGGTTTCTCAACTCTGCCCCGGAGCGGCTTTATCATTTATTTTCATATTTAATGATTATCTTAGCATTTCGATATACATAATTAAGGAACAAAAACCAAAGAACTTTTCACATCGTCATAATAGTATCCAAGTCGGCTCTTACGCGATAAGTACAAATGTCCTTTTATACTAACGCCACTTCAAAGATGGCAGGGTGCAAAGTTAATGTTAGGCGGAATTTGATTTTGCGTCCTGCACTCTCTGTAGTGGTGTGGTGCAGCCACCGCCAGGGGGCGTGCTGCGACCGGTCACCGTTCGCTCGCAACACGCCCGATCGACCACCATTAAAAAATGTACATCCCCTGGCCCCGACGGCGGCTAGATGTTAACATCGCTTACGGATACTATACAAATAAAAATTACACAATAGAAATTAAACTATTATTTACTCATCCCAACCTTATTTATAAAATTTACAAATTGAGTTGCTATGTATGTGTATGCTATGTGTAACTTCTTTTTGATCCAAGACGTACCATTAGGCGGTGGTGGAAATGTGCCTTGTCACAGTTTTATGTGCATCGATTCGTTAACACTTCCGTAATCTCGATCTGACCTACCGAATATAAAGCTGTCATCTCTTACATTAGACCTACTGACTTTCCCTTACGCGAGAGCTATACTTGTTAACTGTTATCACCGAATAAGAAACCAATGTTACTTTCAACGTATAGCTAAATCATTATTAACTTTATTATTTATGTCAAGTATAACAAAAAAAAAATTAAATGCAGGTACAACATTCGAGAATTCGTAACTCTCCCATTAAGAAAAAAAAATAAACGACTACTAGAAAAAAAAACTCGTTTATAAAAATGACGTACATCTATGATCTATTCTCTATTATGTACATTTAACAGCTAGTGGAAGATAAACTGCAAACCTTTAACAGGATAACCATAAACCTCCTCGTGTATCACTACTTATTAAAACAACGCTATATCCTACAATATCTCACAAAAATATTTCTTGCAACTAATTCGAGTATAAACCTAATATTATCTATATATGTATATGTACATAGCAAGGCACATTCCGCACACATTAAAAGCCTTCGAGTGTACAAATCTGCTGACCATGTGCATGATAAAACATCAAACTGTATCAAATAAAGCCCGGGCAGAGATGCCGAATTTTATTGCGCCCTCGTCCCCGGCGAAAATCTAGCGCGCTTGAAATCTGACAGCCAGGCTTAACACGTATCGATTTCACATCAAATGTACATCACTAACTTACTGCAATAAAATATTATATAAAAGAAAATGCACAATTTTCTATTAGTAGGTACTATGAGGAACTATTTCGTGGTTATTTTTTATGTTAAATTTCTTATCGGAAATCGCAGTTACAATTGTAATTATGATGTTATTATCAAAATACACAGTCTATGCTATAAGGTATACAAGTCACTGAGATTATGTTGCATTGTTTTGAGTCACTGGACTATTTAGCTAATTTGCAGCTACATTTATTGATCTGTCTAATATTCATAACGTACAAAATACATTTACAGTAACTGAAATAATAATAATAATGCATATACAATAACGAAGTGCGAATTTGGCTGTAAAACACATCTTTATAAAATTACTTTTTCACCGCCGCACCAAATACATTAAAAACATGACTGACAATAAAAAGCGCGAAAAGCGCGCGCTTCAAGCGTTATTAACAAAATCATCTTAGAATTAGTCACATGCATAAAATTTTTATGTAATTCCGCCAATATACAGGCACAAATAATTTTTAAAATACAGTTACATGGTCCATAAGTTCTTTGATTGTAATGATGTTTTAAAATATTGAATCGGAGTCAATGGCGCGACTAAATATTAAACATTAAGTGTTAAATTTACATGATAACAAAAACCACTAAAAACCGTAAGCAAACTAACCTATGCATATTTTAGACTTACAATAATATCGAGTTAACTATTTTTGATATCACTATCCTATACCCGCGCGAGCGCGCGAGACGTAGGATGAAATAGAAAATCCTACGAACCGGGCCGAAAACATATATAGAGGCCAGCATTTCCGGAACTTTCTGTAAACCCTCAGCAGCCACTACCGAGCCTAGCTAACGTCTCGGCTGTCGGCACTATAGCTCTATGTACAGCGCTGACAAACCCAATCAGATATCACTCCCGACACTGCGAAACGCATTACATCACTAAACGTTTCGGAACCATGTTAAAATGTAGATGTATTATTGACAATTCAATGCGATTCATACCGAATCGCCCTGCCCACAACTATTTTATTAAATACTTTTTAAACAATAAATCGAAAAACATTTTTAGAGGTATATACCAGTCTACGAGTTCTCGAAACAGTCTGTAACTATAATGTTTTATATGAAGGAAGTCCTGGAATTCGATTACGCCAGTTTTATGGCTCACTTTGGCACTGAAAAATATCGTTTGAGCAAAACTAACTAGCAGTTATTTACCACTACAATATTAGTACAGAAGCAGAGTAAGCCGTAAAAGCTGACAATTTGATGAAATTTGACAAACTTCCAATGTCAATATTCTTTGAAGACCTACGGCGTCATTAATAATTACCGTATTCTGTCGTACAGAAATTATTAACACGCGTCAAACTTACTAAAGGTAGCGTCCTCCAGCGTCGCGTGGAGCGTGTAGATATCTCGGAGAGCCCTCTCTGGACAAACGATCACCATAGCAAAGGTACGGCCCGCTCAATACACGCGGTAGCGGGAGACCATCATCCGGAGCTTTCTCAGTTTAGCAACTAATTTATTCTGCTGCTTCTGCAGATTCTCCCTCTCGTAATCGTCCTCGCGAAGTTTCCGGCACAGGGCTGCCGCTTCGCGCAGTATGACAACTTTCGGGGCGCGCTCCTTGTCTCTGGTAGCGGGTATTTGCTTCTTCAGTTCGTCGAAGAGGTTTTTGAGGCCGATGCGGCGCTGGCGTTCCATGTCGTTGTGTATGGAGCGGCGTTCGATGTCGGGCGCCTCGGCCTCGGAGTCAGTATCGGTATTGGAGCGGCGGCCGCGCCGTCCCGGGCCCCTGGTTTTCCGCCGTGGCACGGAGGCGCTGGGTATACTCGTCGGTGGTATCAAACGCTTCCTCGCGGCCGGCCTCGGGGTCTGTACCGGCGAGTACAGGAGGTCCTGGGACGACGATGACCGCGAATAGGATTCGCGTGACTGTGTGGTGCCCGGTAAAGGCTGATGGGTCGTGCCAAGCGACACCACGTCGATTTCCTCCTCTGCAACAATAGAGAAACAGTTTAGTTCCTTGAACTTTTATTTTTAATGAGGCTGTAGAAATGCAATGAGGTATATTTTTACATTCGGGAGCGATATTGTTACCTAGAGATGCGCGCCGCGTACTTAGCGTTCGTTTATTTCTATTGCAAATTAAAACCCGCATTAACAGTTTCATAGCTCGCATGCTTTCATTCATGCTACAACCGTAATGTTCGCATCACCATAAAAGGCGGGCGATCGTCGTAGCGTCGTATATATGCAATTGCGGGTCTAGATATAATGTAGGGATGCGGCTGCAGTAGTCAGGTGGGTGGCGCTGCTACGGCGAGAGAGGGCGTTTGGGAGAGGCGCTGCTATGGCGTGGGGAGGCGTGCGGGGGAGGCAGGGGGTGCGAGGGCATCGACCCCGGCGTACTACTGCAGCGTCTGTGGACATCGATCCGGACGCCGACGTCACGGGCGTTCGCGCCAAAACGAGAGCGCGTGCGCGGTTCATACTGCAGCGCCCGCACTCAATGGACGCCTGGCGGCCGGCGCGGACACGCTCCCGTCGCCTAGCTTCGGCTAGTCGCTTCGCCATCGGCTGTCGAATTCGATAGTGATAGAAAGGAGCTTCATTAGTACATCGGTGAGCACGCTCTCGGCGCAGACACGCGAGTGATTCGAGACCGGTAAAACCTGTTACTGTTGCTAGGGCACAACCGCATAGCAACAGGCGGGCGCACGGTTTGCCGTTTCGAAATGGATAACTAGTTTTTTTTTATTACTAAAGATAAATGTGAGAGACGTACGGAGTCGATAGCGTCAATGGTAACTGCCTCAACACGGGCGCCTCTCTATTTTAATGTACCTGCATTCTCTAGAATCGAAGCCATTGGGCTAGGACTCCCAAATGAGCAGGATGAAGTACATCTTGAATTAAAATCTCTAAAATTCTCTCATTCATTCTCTCTCTCTCTCTCCCTCTATATATATATATATATATATAGAGAGAGAGAGAGAGAGAGAGGGAGTTTCATTCTTAATATGGTGGAACATACTGTGATCGCCAACCCGCCTGCCAAGCGTGGCGATTATGGCACATTCCCCCCAATGATGCGATCAATGGGGGAGGCCTATGTCCAGCAGTGGACGATCATAGACTGAGGTGAGGTGATATACTTATATATATATAATGGCGCAGAATACTCACTCGATGGATGTAATAGTACTAAAGTATCGTGTTTACTATGCAGGGTCAATTTCGCGGAAAGTCGGCATGCAGCAGCGATATCTCGTTACGCGAACGAATAATTATGTCAGCGGTTTTCCGCGATCGAATCGGCCGGCTGAACGCAATCACTCTACAGAGTCCGCGTCCGACAATTTCCGATTAGATTTTAAGACGTTGGAAATAGAAACTGGTCACGTGAACGACAACGGTTGAAGCGTTTCAAGGACGATACTCGCGAAATATTCGCGAAACGATGCGATAATCGACTGCGGCGACGATGGTATAACGCCGACGCGCTCGATCTTTTCGTCGTTTCCGCATAGTTACACGGCTTATCGTACGCGCCGTATTGGTCCTGCGTATCGGTGTGACGTGCGGCCGTGGGCGCAGGGTATCCATTGTGTGGGATGTCGATTCGCACATCGCGATTTTCTCTTCCACGACGCCGATGTGATTAACAGTGGACAGGCGGTATCATTTTAACGTCTCAGCGATACGGCCGTATTGTGGCCGCCGGTGCCTTTAGCGCATACTTCTATATATTATTTACAATTGCAGCGACATCCACTCCCACGTGAATTCAAACGTCGCGTCTCGATTTGAAACGCTACAGATAATAAACTATTTTACAATCGGAAAATCCTAGTGTGTCAGTTGCCTTTACTTTCAAGTGTCAACAACTTTAATATTTAATGTGTATGTAAAACGGACCAATGATATAATATTTGTATCGTTAGCCCATTCGAGATTAGTCAGAATTTCTAGGCGCTATCCGTTTCAGCCGTGGGAATCCATGAGTCATTCAATAACTTACTTGGGCACACATTGAGTAATCCAAAGCACATTCATGTTAACAGCTGGAATACTATATAAGACATAACAGCAATGTAAATCACTTATTACATAAATATAGCCCCTATTTAAAATGATCAATAAAAGATATTTATTTTAATTATTATATAATCTTTTCGAATGTTGTAAGGAAAAGCATTGGGTACTTTATCTGTTTTATCATAAATTGTCCTTACATAGTAGCAGTTGTGTTAGTCATTTGTGGAACTAATACAAATAAATTGAATTCTAGGCTACAAGAGCGATAGGGCGCGGCTGCCGCATTGCATTTCAGTTCACACAGTAACTACGTTACGATATCATAAATACGATATACGATTGATAGTAATTGATTTATTTAATGTAAAGAAACATTTTTTTTAATAACTTTAAATATTAAAATACGAGACGTCTCAAAGTTTATATGAATACGTAAGGATTTTATTGAGGAGTCGTTCTGAGACGTCGGGTGACCCACACGGCGCGCTCTCCACGCTCCAAAGCCCCCCGCCAAGTTCACTGGCATTTGAGCGCGTTAATTAAAAAATTTCATGATGTCCGCGTATTGCACGCTATATTATACAGTATGTTCACAAATCCGACTCTACATTGTAACAGTTTTAGATCATTCAAAGCTTGAATCACAATTTAAGAAAGAAAAATAGCCTAATAATTAACAATTAAACGTGCGCGAAATATTGATAATTATAAAGGTGCGCCTCTATCAGTTTAAATACTCATACGATCATCAGTTTTATTGCACGATGGGATTTTAAACGATAATCGGATACGATTACTATCTAAATTTATAATAACCTTGAAACAATTTAATCTGCGCTAAGAAGTCTCGTGATCGCAGCAAAATACATTTTCAATTCGACACATCCTGTACGTCTGCTAAGTAACGCTGCAACATTAATAAACTTAAGAGACCATAACTGTAACCGCGGCTTATGTTTTTATTGTTTTCTAATTATTGATGGAACTCTAAATGGTAATTGCTTACGTCAAATTGAAGATGGTGACATCCCACAGAGGCCAAGATTGATCGTAGCTTAGTAAATATTAATGAAGTTAAACGATTGAAGTAGAAATATGGCGATCGAATCCATCGCTGACCCGATCGTCTGTGTATTTTTGGCGTATTACGCAACCGAGAAAAGTCGGTCATGTAGGCAGTGACGGGTACTCGAAACAGGCCGCCTTCTAAACCAGGCGGTGATAATTTATGGGCCGAAGTATGATGGCCGATCGATTGGGCGTGCGGCCTTGGTTTGTAGGAAGTTCACGGGCGAGCGTTTGACGTAAAAAAGCTAACAAACCAACGAACGAGCGATTGGGTGCTAATGAACGATAGAATGTAACCGGATTTAACTATTGTGGATTGTTATCTTTCCTTTGGGAATACTAGAAATATTAAGCATAATAACAGAATTATTTACAAGTGTAAAATATTTCAAAATTACTGTGAAACATTGAGAGCAAAATTTCAAATGTCATAGGTAGATTCTTTTACGTTATAGTGTTGAAATACCGAAATTAGAATAATTAATAGAGGGAAATAACAACTATGTTAAAGCAGTGTATCACATCTACAACACAGATGCAAATTGAAGATTTAAGGTCTATTGTAAAAACAGTAAGTCATAAAGTAAGGTCAATGGACATATTTAAAATCGCTTGACCACTGATCGAGGCGAAAACGAAAACAGACATTAGTGGCTTATCAAAGAAATCTTGTTGCGTTATACGAATCGATTCTGTCCACATAACACATTTTATGTCTTCTAAATATACATATGATATTGGTAAAATGAATATTTAATATTAATAAATGATGAACGCCTTTGAAATTTTACGTCCTTCTATGTCCTTAAAAAAATGTTGCTATGCATCGTTTCTAATGTTCGAATTATTATGGCTTTTAAATTATTCATCTATGTAAGTTCTGGCAATACACATTATAATAGACTGCGCGACCTACATAGCCTCGCTGAATGATTTTGCTAACTACGAGACCACCATATTTATATACGCATTTATGGAAAAATTGAGATTTACGGGATTAAGATTACAATTTTTTATTATTAAATAATCATTAGGTCGGTGAGATCAAGGTGAAATTGTAAATTATCTGGTTGCTGAGTTCGTATCACGCGGCCGGGTGTAAGACATTTTTGTGATAAGACAATACAAATTTATGCCAGTCGGGCGACTTCATAACCGTTATCGACACTGATGTTTGATGTTCGAAGGTCACCGCGGGGCCGAGGAAACGATATTTACCGAACTGAGCCTCCTTTCAAGGCTTCGGTTATGATTAAACATTGATGTACTTGTTTCTACCTTCGTTCGTCTCCAATTCTATTTACTACTTGTCTACAGAAAATGATGGATTTATGTTACTTAAGTTGACTATATACCACATTAGGTAAGTATATGTCCGGTTGATGTAAGATTCTCTGATGATTTCCAATTTTTTTTAATTCACGTGCCATTTATTCCAATTTCGATCCCTTTTTTCCTTTTCTTTATGTAGATAAAAGTGGGGGGCGTAGTTCCCTCCTCCGGTCTACAAAAGTAAGTCTTCGGAGTATAAAACTGTATCTAATACTAACGACATACCCAGTTGGATTCGAGAGTAGTACATAATCGTCCTTCATTCAATAAGTACTTTACAAATTAAATTCTTTATACATTATACAGTAGCAATGTATACATCGGTATGCCAGTCGGCACTTACATTTTCATTTTTTATCGCGATTTGAAATATTTACACACACACACACAAACAAAGCAATCGTTTAAAACAATATCTTACAATTCCGCCGCGATAACGGCAAGGTCGCACCTACTACAGGGCGCATACTACAGTGGGACACTTGTATTTTACGACTTGCAACACTACGGACGGTGATGAATGTGTCAACTTATCGTGAATTGATAATGAATTGTAAAGCAAACGCTTTACTGTCCGCGGACAAACCATAAAACACACACACATACAAGATCACATACACACATGAAGAAACGAATGTTTTTTAATCTATTCAACAGTGGAAAAAAAAGCCAGTAGAACTAATAACACTATTCGATCGCTCTCATAATAATTCATGTCAGAAAAGTCAACGGTCGATTAATTCTCATATCAATTTCCACATCTACATCAGTTAACTCTGAACAGTCACTATACGAGTAGTCTAGACTGGAAGCTAGGCTTTTCAACTAGGACTCAATATATTTATATGTAGGTCAGCTTCAAACGCCGCATAAAACCGTGCAAATCGCGTTAACTATGCAACGGATTCACATCGCGGCTCGCTAGGCAAGCCGGTAAGATTTTTTTTTTCGATAGAATACAAAAATATATTTCGATACTATATCGACACACATTTTTTTTTTTCGAGTGTGCAGAGTACGTTCGAAATACGATATTAAATTCATACTGTTGCTACGTACACACGTCGACTTTGAACTATGTTAACCAAATATTTATTCAAGTGATTGTGTTTTAACATTGCTTAGTAAGTATTTACGTCAGTACTCAAAAATAGATCAGCTGTTTTGTCAGCGTTCACTTATGAAAAGTACCAAATCGTAAGCGTCGAGTTGTCGGCCCCGACACGGTTCCAAGCAGTGTTTGGGGGGCGCCTAAAACCGGATCTAGTGCCCTGAATTGCCCTTAAAGGAACTTAACAATTCTATAGCATAGCCTCTGCCCCACTTACTTAACGGGACCTAGAATTTAAATGTCATAAATCACAATCTCGGCCGCGCAATCTGTCAAGATAAAACACAGGTCAAAAGCACCTAGAGCTATTTAACTCGGTTATCTGTCTAAAGTTTATTAGGTTAGCCGCTTTTATAATTATAGCGGGCCGCAATAGCTCGCGTTATTGCGAAATGACACGACGTTTTTCAATAAAAAGAGCCATAAAACCTACTGACCCGAAATTTTGTCGGATACGTCAAACACGGCGGAGAGAATAACTAACACTTATAAAGCTACATACGAATGTAACTAAATTATACCGCTACAAAAAGTCCGTGTAATAAAATTCAATAACTAATGGTATAGTTTTGTCGCAACATATTTGCGCGGGAAAATGAGTCTATTCGGAGTCTATTCGCAGCCGGCGTACTGCGTGGTGTATGGCGCGATAAAACTGCGCATGCGTCGTAAATTTGGCGCGGCCGCTAGTGATGTGAAACGGACCGTTACGAATCTTTTAATCGACTCCGTCAGAGTTATTAATATGGAATTGTTTTGTAGCAAATAAAAGCAATAGATTGAATATGTAGCTATTTAATACCGAACACCTCATTAGGCGATTTCACCGGCGCGGATTATCGAGAGCGTCTATGAATTGTCATCCGGCCGGACTAGACAAGGGAGTACCGCGTCTCGAACCGGTCCGGCGAGCCGAGCTCCACTTCAATGAGATTCCATTTCATTCCGTCGCATTCTTGCACGACTAACGGACAACTCGCGAGAATGTCGCGGTGAATGCGAACATCGATATTTTTAACTTGTTACTTAGCATAATTGACAATTAAAAAGAAAAAAAAAGAAGTTTTTTTTACGATTGTAACGGCGCAACAAGTGCCATCGCAAACAAATGCCGAGCCACGATGCGACCTCACACGCCACTACCGATGATAGCTAAAATGCAAATAGATAATGTAACATTGTAGTAAATGATGCAGTTGTGTGGCATATAACGAGGTCGAATCACGACAGTATACCTACATGTACATCCCGCAGTTAATTAAACGGTCCAATCGAACTAATCAGTTCACATATGATCGAAATATATTTTAAAGACAGACAATGACCGATTCATCGCGTATTGAACTTTGCACCGATGACATTTAAACATCGAGACATCGCCGCGTTAATCGAGCATCGCCTCAAATATGGACCAACTATATGTAATTATTCAGTCCCTCGAGATGAGCACAGGATGGTCTGACATTAAGGAAGGTTGGTACGTTCAAGGTCGGGAAGGTTCCGGAAGGCGCGGGTGCGTCTAGACGGCGGGTGGAGCGCGCGGGGGGAGTTGGGTCGATACTCCCAGATTCCGCACGCGGAATTACGCCTGCGTCCTCGTCTCATCTTGTACCGCCGTCTTATACAATTAAATATCACGGAATTTGACTAATAGATCTACTCACACAACTACACTCATCGAAGAAAGAGTAATGAACAATCTCAATGACTTAAACTAAGATCGAGGTTTAGAAGATTCGACAGACCCCCTAGATCTTAAACGGCTTGA
>DWLR01005081.1:0-11334 GCA_018246295.1 Papilio alexanor hazarajatica | reverse complement strand
AATTAAAATTTAAAAGTAATATAAGCTAAAGCCGAAAGTTGCTCGGGTATTAAGCAATTTAATTCGAACAATATTCTACCAGAAAATATTTAAAGAAATTATTAGTCTCCATTCTTTCTTTGTTCCTGAATACTTTGTTAGTGCTACAAAGGATTGAAACAAACTTCCGTTTGATTATCACTTCGGTACCTTCAATATTATATTACATTTTCAAATTTGATAAAAACGAAAAGGAAACACACTTTTTCATTTTATAGATTATATATATGTAATACAGTGGCAAAGTCGGCAGCAACATCTATTGCCAAAGTGAAATACCACGTTTTCACAGAAGACACTCGTCAAGTACAGGTTTTCTGCGTTTCGTCTGATGAGCAGTCTAAAATTAATTTATTTTATTCCTCTCCCCTTTTCTAATAAGGAAAGGGTTGGAACGGAAAGATGATTTGACGGGAACTTGTTAATTTAATTTATCGATAGGAGAAGGAAATGTCTATTTTTCTGTCTGTCCCCTCCTTTGTCTATTAAAGGTAGGCAACACATCTGCAACTAGCAAATGCTTGTTGCAAATAGATGTCTTTGGGTAGTCGTTACTTAGATGACCACTTGCTCGTATGACACCATTTTATATAAAAAAAATAGCTTTTATGAGCAATAAACCCTAGCTGGCGATCTTAGAAAATCCTAACAATTTCTTGTTATTTAGGAGAATTAATTTAAAGAATTATTTAGGAGATAATAAAAGACAAACATACGAATATTAAGAAAATTAATAATCTTAAATGTCTATATACCATATGAGAATGCGTGTCTGACTCGCCAGATACCTTGAACTACTAGCTACTATTACACCTTTATTAGAATCTTCAGCAATACGAGTGTACTTACCTTGATTTTCCATACAAATTTTCTTACCCCGCTGACATTTCCTCTCAATTTGTAAAATATGTAAATTTATTTATATTTGTCCACAATGCAATTTTTTATTTAATACAAGGACGTGGCACAAGAGCAAGCGGTCACTTAGGTGACCGCTACTCATAGGTATCTGAAACAAGCATTTGCAAGTTGCAGATGCGTTGCCTACTTTTAATAGACAAAGAAGAGGATAGACAGAAAATGGACATTTCCTTCTCCTATCCATCCCCCTCCCCGTCAAATCCACTTTCCTTTCCCATCCTTTCTTTAGAAAAAGGTGGGAAAGGGAAGAGGACTAAAATTAGGACTCCGGAACCTAACTCATCAGACGAAATGCAGAAGACTTCTACTTCACGCCTGTCTTTTGTGAGTTTGGTATTTCACCGGCCGAGCGCACGATTTATGGAACAGATGTTGTTGTTGCGGACTCTACCACTGTTATAAATGATTGTTATAATTGATTTATTCAAATAATTAAACAAAATCGACTTATTTGAATAATTCTTCCAATTTTAGTGGTAAGAAATAGAAAAAGTCTTCACCAAGTTCTTTCAATATTAGCGGACATGGTAATGTTGACAAAAACAATTAAAAAAAAAAATCAGCTAGGAAAATAAGAAAGGAACGCGTGCGAAGCCCTGGGCGTGACATAGTTTTATTTGTATAGTCACACTACGCCTCATTACAAATCCATTAAATCCAAACATGGCTTGTATTAAAAATAACAATATGTCAATTTTCGGTATATTGTGATCGGAACCCAGTCAACTAACATTCAAATTTAAATGAATACCACTGACGAATGTCTCTGTTCTAACAAAAGAAAATGGAAGTCGGTTTGTAGGTGACGAAGTTCTGCAGTGACAAACAAAAAAACAAGTAGATTGAGAACCTTCTTTTGAAGTCGTTTAAAACATATACCTATCTCGTATATTTATAAGTATTTAAATGGATTGACGAATTGTAAATTCCCTGAGACATCAAGCCTTACATTAAATATGTTAAAAAATGAATTGCGCCATAGTGTGAGCGGGTTGTTCGCGCAATGAAGCAACGCATTAAAAGTCTCGTAAAAGATACATAAACGCAGATGCGTATTGCCTTGCGATTCTTGCCTTTAGAAGCAAGAATTGCATATGGTACTCGAGAAGTTCTGGATATGATAATCGGTTGCTAGAAATCTGCAGCGTTAATCATATTTAACTATGCTTATTAACTTTTTAGTTTCTTTAAAAGTCCTTTTTTGTCTGCTGTAACAGCCACCCTCATCACAAAAACTATTTCTATAGTGAATTATTCACGAAACCTCTCATTGGTACCGCTATAAGTGAAGCTGGATAAAATGGCCGGTAATAATTGACCATAATTAAACACTTAGAGTCCGGTGTTGCGGTTCTATATTTATTCTATAGTAACAATCAATAATTAAAATAATAATTTTAATCAACGTTCAATAACTGCAGCGGCCGGTAACAGAGCTATCACACAAAAGGAAAAAGTCGAATTGTTCACGAGTTCACGACGCAATATGGCGGGCAGTGTTGCCAACTCCCGCGCCGACGCACTAGGGATGCGCCGCAACAGTGGCAGTGGCAGGCACAACAATGGTTCGGCCCGATCGGATGATACACCACCCCACACAAATGTTTCATCTCATGATAAGGGTATGCAAAACACAGTTTTTGGCTTGCGTAACCTCTATCATCACTTTACTGTCTTCGTCACTATTTTCCCGTACTCTGTTATTTTATTTTAATATATAAGGAAGCAGAATTCATTTTCCATTACCTTCAAAAAACGTTTTCTACAAAAATGGAAAAACTGCTTACTTTATAAGAGGAAAGAATTACTTTCTAATTAATATGGCGGAAAAAGTGATCGGATTTGTAAAATCGATTCTACTTATTTGTGGCATATGTGATCATAAGGAGCGAATGTATAAAGTAGATGCACATATACGACGATGCATAGAACGACCTCTACCAATGCTGCCACTCAACACAACTTTATCACAATAAGCTTTTCTTGCCAATCTTCTTTCATTCGTCCTTTCAAAATGCCCGAACCAGCGAAGCATATCTTTCCTAATTTTAATCAAAACGTCCTCTCTCAACTATACTTTTCCTAACAGTGCTACTTCTAATCACACATGAATTTACGCCTAGTTAAGGATCACGAGGTGATTAGGCGTTTTAGCGCCGTTTCAAGTATCATCCATCTTCTTGTTATTTTGTGCACGTGTATTACCAGACTTATTGCTGGAAAGAGGAGTTGGTAGAGAATCGATATTAAGAAATAATACTAACCAATATACTGCGAAAGATAACCGTCCTTTGGCAATGAACTGACCTTCTGTATTGTGCTATTATTGTGTACACAGGTAAACAGGTAACGAATGAATAAAGGACATTGTGATCAGTCATGTCTGACATCCTGTTCAGCTAAAATGAAAGTAGTAAAATACTAATTGGTAAGAACCAAGAATGCTCCTAACCTCGCAATTGAACAAAAAGAAAACGGCCTTAACTAAAAGTAAGATGGACGATATGTTCCTACAAATATTTAAACTCTATTAATTTTATAATAGAGCTTAGCTTTGCTGTTATTTACAATATAAATGTAATTTTTTTTTTTTTGTTTATTGTGTCGCATAACGGCGTAACATAAAACATGTTGATTTTAAACAGACTGATCAATCACGACATAAAGACAACTCGATGCGTTCAAACAAGTATCGTGTAGGAGTTCATTTAATAGAAAAAAAATCAGATATGTTATATTTATCAGTGGATATGTATTATATCGGAAGGGCCGGTTGGCGCGGTTGGAAAGATATTTGCCTTTCACGCCGCAGGTCGTGGGTTCGATTCCCACCCAGGACATACATTTATGTGCATGAACATGCTTGTCTTATGTCTGGATGTAAAGACCACCGGAGGATGGGCAGTAACGTCCTTTTCTTAATACAGTAGAAAATACTGTGATCGCCAACCCGCCTGCCAAGCGTGGTAATTATGGCACATTTTCCCCAATGATGCGATCAATGGCAGAGGCCTATGTCCAGCAGTAGATGATCACAGGCTGAGATAATTATGATGATATATTATCTGTACCATCGCCGTCACTTTAGTCTGTTAGTAAAGTAATTAAGATCGTTAAGGTAAATAACGTAATGAGATATAATGTTACCTACTTTGCTCTAGGACTTAAATTTCAAAACCAGTTTCTTCGCTTTTAGAGCAGAACTTCATGTAAAAGAATACGCGAATACTTTAAATACGTCTCATGAAACACAAGACGTGGCCCGACCTTGTAGACAATAGATAAAATGTATTGGGTCTCTCTGTAACTCTTTCTACTAAATGATAAATCAATAAGTTTTTTTTAAAATATTAATGATTATTTTGTTAAAGGTCAAGGTCAAAAAAAATTCGTTGCGTTTCGTAAATTTAAATGTACATATAAATCAGACACCCTTAATAAACCTGTATTGATGATCTAAAATAATGATAGTAATCAGGATGCCATAAATATTTTCCAATGTCAAATAAAAAAGGTTGAACTAGAATGATATTCATTACTTACATAATGTTGATAAGTTTAAACCTAAGCTTTCACCACCGGTAATCATTTATCTTTTGCTCTTTAGTAAATTAATAAGTTGCGCATCATGTAATCATATAGGAAAGAGGGCTGTATGTAGAGTGAAGTAGGGATTAAAAGAGTATGTCAAAGAAATATCACATCTATTAAACATATTATCTGTCAGCTAGCCCATTGCCAGCATCTGCTGCATCGGCTGGTTCATAGATAAGAGCTATCCCACACGGTGCGGTGTGGCTGCGACGCAGCGCCTGAACGGTTCCACTGCGGTTTTCTAAATATAAAAAGGTATAGTACGTTACACGACGCACCCAGGTGCGCTGCGCCGCATGCACATCGGACTTGAGACGAGGCGGGGAGGGGTGGAAGCAGTGGCACCCCTAAGTTGTCGTGCCGTGGGGGCTGTCGTAGAGATGAACAAGCCAACACTAATTTTGTCGCCGCTGTGGCACCGCAACTCAGCCGTAAGAAAATTGCAACGCCGCATTGCCGGTATGACCGCCAGTAAGACGAGATGTTGTACGGCTCAACGCTGCACCACTGCGTGTGTAATGGCTGGCTCTAAGACTGCTGCCGTAGTGGGTTGCTATCACTACAGAAAATGAGTTTTATTGGACATAGTGGGGCGTTTCTCTCGGTCATTAATAATAAGAAAATGCATAAATATTATATGTACATTCACCTCATGGTCCAGTTACACCTTTATGAAGGGAGATAGATAAAATTTACGTATAATAATGATGTTACAAGAAAATAATAAAATAAGCATAAAATAAGAAATAAAATAAGCATAAAATAAGAAATAAAATTAGCATACGATATTTTTCTTTTTAACCGACTTCAAAAAAAAAGGAATAGGTTCTCAATTCGGTTGCATATTTTTTATATTTGATTTCAATTTTTTACCTATCCTTTTACCTTTTGAATCTAAAATTGAACATTAATGATATTCGGAAGATATACCAAAAATTGATATATTGGCAGACTTAGTAGAAGCCCTTACTTCTTAGAAGAATCTTAACAGATTTCATTGATTTGTGGATGAGATGTGGCGTGACTATAAATTACTTATAAATAAAACTAGGTATTTCCTGCGACTCCGCACCCGTTCGTTTTTATTTTATTACATTATTAATTTCGATATAGATGACATGTGCCAAAAAATTGTTATTGCCAATTTTACAATGGCAACCGATATTATAAATGAAGCTGCCTTATATTTCTTATGACTAAAAAAAGAAGAATATACAAAGTTAAAGTTTTGTTTTTGTTAAAAAGAAAAATAATTCAAAGATTATTAATATAATATTAAAAACAGTAAAATTAAAATATTGCTAGATTTAGTTTTCATAGGTAAATTTAAATGAAACTTGAATGAAGTTCTTGAAATAAATCGGTGTGCGGTCACCTTTTTCAATTAATGTACCAATTGTATAACGTAATGCGGGTCAGGCACAGGCAGGCTTAACGGGCCATCGGTCCACATCTAACACAATAACATGATTACAGTATTGTTTATAACACAAAGGCAATTGTCCTAAATGTAAATATATGCGGACTTCAAGTCTCGCGGTTATTTCTAAGTTTGAATATCATGACAGTTCGCACGTTTCAACATACGATTAATTAACGTTCCTCTCAGATCGCACGTATTGAGTATTTTATCTCATATTGAACATATATGAATAATTGATGTCGAAATTTCCCACGGATGTATGTTTTCACAAAACCCGGTTTAATTTAAGCACGCACTTGTGGTGTGAAGTGTTTATTGGAAGATGATCGCTGTTACCTTGTTTATGGACAAGAATGGTGTCTTACAAATTTTAGTTAAATAATATATATATATAAATTAGTTTTAATTTAGCTTCATTTGCAAGCTATGGGTAGCGGCCACTTAAATAAAAAATAATTTTCTGCATATTACATTCATCGTAATTAAACACAAATATGTATTTAAATGTATTTAATTATATAGGACGAAATTGTCATACTGTGTGTCAGCGTTTTTACTGTCGCCGTATCTGCATAGTAGAAAACCTTGACGCCATCATCAGATGTCCACTTCTCGATCGTGAGATGCTCACAGTTCTGTAATTGCTATGTAAATTGTATGCATCGCATGTACAAGTGATTACAAATAAATAACACTCGTTTGTCGTTTCATACGGACACTCACATCTGTTTTATATAAACTAATAGAGAGATCAAGAGCTATATACAACACCATTATTAATGTATAGTAATAAGCTATCTGCTCCTAATCCACCCGTTAAACCACTTCATTAATGAGGTCTAAAACAAATATTTACTTATTATACAATTTATATCCATCATTACTTTCTTTCAAAACTGTAGAATTATCACTTTATTGCTTTTATCATCAAATTCGCTTAATTCATGATACAAATGTTCAATTTTCCTTTATTTTTCTTTCTTACTTGTTTGCGTTGCAACAAAAGGCATAAAATTCAAATAATAATATGTATTTGAACCTTATTATATTATATATTATCTATATAAAATCCGTTAATACAAGTGTAAATTTTCTGTTTGTGTTATTATAATTAATTATGTCCCAATTTAAATATACAACAAAAATCGTTAATGCATCGGAGTTACAATTTAATGGTCGGCGTTTAGATCTAGAAAAGTAGTCCCGGCCTCATCACTGCTGTATTCGGGGTAAAGTTAAGTGGCTCCAATAGAGAGTACAACTAAATGAACCCAATATTCAATCCACATCAAAGATGTAAACATAAATAAGCAACATCTTACACCAAGCTAATTAATACGTCCGTACTCCTACGGCATACATCAGTATGGGAACGAAAAATCCATCAAGAGGGAGAGAGAGAGAGAGAGAGAGAGGAGCAATAAGTTCTGGTTCTTCAATCTCATCCTGGTTGTCTACGCCATGTCGACTAAGCCCACGACAACAATGAAAACTAACTTCAAATAAAACTTTTTTTATTTCTACCGTTCCATCTAAGTTTAAACACTGTTTGTCTTGAGTCTGGATGTAAAGACACCCGGAGGACGGGCAGCAGCGTCCTTTTCTTAGTAAGGTGGAACATACTGCGATCGCCAACCCGCCTGCCAAGCGTGGCGATTATAGCACATTTTCCATCCCAATGATGCGATCAATGGGGGAGGCCTAAGTCCAGCAGTGGACGATCATAGGCTGAGGTAGTGGTGGTGGTGTACGGGATTCGAACCCACAACCTCATCATAAATAATCCGTAGTCCGCACCCTGAAGTAAATAACTAAATAACTTTCTAAATTACTTAAACTTGACAATTGTAATAAAAAAATTAGGTACTTTTATTATATGTACATTTACGTTAATTTATCAAGTTTAGATGTAAGCCACTTATGAACGATCAAGTTTAGATGTAAGCCACTTATGAAGGAAGATCATTGGCGGTCAATGACCTTAACGAATGGGTAGGTAAGAATGAAGTCAATCATTAATTTATAAAGAACATTAATGGCTACGCTATCTTCATATTAGCATCATATTATCACCATTAATTAAATATGTACATTTTAAATTTAATTAATTTACTAAAATTCTTTTTTTATACGAATAGAATATTTTAATTTATTGATAAATAATTTATTGGTTTGGATTTGAGCTTATAATAACCAGTTTTCTTTTTAACTGACCTGAAAGAAAAGGAGGAGGGTCTCGATTCAGTTGTATTTTTATGCTTGTTAACGCGAAACATCGTTATTTATGAACCGATTTAAAAAAAAATGTTGGAAATGGGATATTTGCAAGTGTGTCCCATTTAATTTTGAATGTCACTGAATATTAGGTTCCGAATATATACCGAAATTTGACATTGGTAGACTTAAGTCATGCCTTATATGGATTTAAGGGTTTTTTAAAGAGACATTAAAAAACCCATGATGGAGCCCAGGGTTGAGTCAAAAATTTTCTTTTTATTCGCCCTAAATAGGGAAGAATTGTACAAGTTTGAAGTTGGTTTTGCTTTCGTTGAAGATGGATGGTTTATATATTGCATTTTTTTACATACCATCGAGCTTTACACAAAACTAGAAAAGAACTTCTGTGAAGCTGGACAAATGATTCGTTCATAAGTGAGCCGTCGGCGTACTTGAACATCAAAATTAAATAGGACTCGCTTCTTCTTCTTCCTTCTTTAGTCGGTTTAAAATACTGAAAGGACCTAATTGCGACATGGTATGCCCCATTAGTACACAAAAAGTTAAGACAGCCTCAATTTCCTTCAAAACGGGAGTAACAATCCTTGGCAAATTAAGGGTATACATAGGTGTCATGGTAGTTTACCTAAATTGGGTATTTTAACTGTCAACAATAAGTATTCAATATTGTTAAAATAAAAATAAAAAGAATTATAATCAGAGTTATAAAATATGTGAATGGCGGTGCATGTTTGTGAATTACACAAATTACTTATAATTGCAAAGCGAATGATTGACATTACCGTCTGTTAGATGGCTATTTGATTGCTGCCATCTTTGTCTTCACACTGACGTAATTTAAAAAATATTTGCATCGATTATTATTAATAGCATATATAATTAATACAATTCACAATTTATTCTACATTATCATAACGAGATCCTTGCGGATGTTGAATTAATAGAATATGTTAAATGATTTCTTAAAGATTCCACGCACGATATTTAGAGAAACGCTGACATTTTGCTCATTGCTCTAAACGGACTATTGCTCAGAGCTGCAACCGTGTGGCATTAACTTCACCTACATACGAACATCACAAAGCTTATTATAGTCGTATAGTCGACCTCGACGGTCCGTTCATCCTTTGCCCTAACCGTCTGTAATTTATTTATTCAACAATTACATTTCAAATAAATAAAATAAAATAGACAGCGTATCGTAATCTTGTAAAATAATCAGGTGAACTTTGGCATAACCCTATTAAATGCAACCTGATCTTATGGTATCATGACTATTTTTCCTTTTTCTTGGACATTAAATCGTCAAGATTTTATAATGAAGTATTTTAGGTACAGGTCAAAAGTTTTACATATGCTTGAAACCAGGGAATGATGCAACGAATTCATATTCATGTAATACTTATGTAGAAATACTTATTTGAAATGTTGATATATATATATATATATATATTTGAACATTATTTATGCAGCATCCTTTTACTTACTATGTTCACTCGTTTATCGTTGGAATTTACTGTTGATGTTGGACAAGATGAATGAAATTGTCAATCAACTACTCTTTCAATAGCATGTAGTTTTTACGTGTAACGCAAGATGGCGCTATAATAAATAGTTACAATGTTGCTTAAAAGCTAGTGGAACAGAATCATCTTACAACCTTTCTTATGTGATAAATTCATATTGATAATGCCAAGGCCATAGCAATAACTTATTTATAAATCATCCACAATTGCTTAAGTATTTAACAATTATCTACTCATAAGTAACTGAAGCTATGCCAGTCGTGTCCGTATTAGCTATCCGACTAACAGAGATTGAATCGTAGCTAGTGAACAGTTAATGACTCTCCGATATTTAAAACCTTAAACAATATTTTAAACATCCTTTTAAATTTTAACCTTAACCGGAAAATTGATATGTAAATCGTAGAAAGTGATAATGAGGACACCGTACGACCGTAATCATGAGGCGAAATTTAAAAATGTAAATGGCTCTATTTCTTTCACCCTTTAATCTATGATTTAGGTAGTACGCTATCTGTCAACATCCTCATCATTATGTCAGCCTATGGTCATCCACTGCTGAACGTAGGCCTACCAATGATCGCCGCAAAGGGGACGAAAAGTCCTGGAATGGTACAGGTCGACGCAGTGTAGGTAGGCCTTCACAAGATAGACCGATGACCTAGTTAAGGTTGCGGGAGTGCTCTGAATGAGGGAGGCGGAGGAAGCTATTTATATAGTTATTCAATTAGAGAAGTTTAAACAACACTGAAAAACTGTGAAAAACAGGTTTTCTTAGCTTATGTTTACAGAAAAGTACTTCTTTTTTTTACAATATATCTCAAATCTATACGTAGGATTTATATATATTGGGTTAAAAAATGTCAGTTATAAAGCTTCCTAGGGCTTTCAAAATTTTGTCTACAAATAATATGAGTTATGCTCTCCAAATATTTCGGATATATATAAAAATAAAGTATAGTTCATATTTAAAGCCCTAGTAATTAATTTACACACAACTTAATTAACAGGTAAAAAACTTGGTATTATTAAATTGTTTGCAAAAAGTTATCGAATAAGGTTATTTTACTAGTAGTCGTGTTTTTATGTTTTGATAGGAGAACTTGATCGCCTTATTTCTATCCTATCATGATCATTATTTCCATATATAGCTGTTTTGTAGCTTCCTCCAAAACCGTAAACCACTATTAATTTGCATTGATTTTACTATGTTAATAAGTTCGAGAAACAACTTGATCGGTGATTTATGTCTTAGTAAAAATATAATTTGAAATGTTTAGTTAAACGATTTAGCCACATTTACAATAAAATATATTTCATAAGTTCAGGAAATTCAGTCGTATCTTTTGGAAAACTTGTTGAAATAATAATTTATAATCAAATATGAATGACTTAAATTTACAAAATATTTCAACCTACAATAACATTTAATTAGATTAGATTAAGTACAGCCTAACACAAAGCTAATATGCTAGGAGGACCTAGAGTCACTATTCAAAGTTTGAAAACTAGAGTAGAGCCTTCATCAACAGCAGCTGTTGATTTACGATCACATCATAAGTGAAGTCTCAGAGAAGTACCTCAAACTTACAG
>DWLR01005080.1:0-11334 GCA_018246295.1 Papilio alexanor hazarajatica | reverse complement strand
CTGTAATACACTTTGTTGATACAAAGTACTCGTAAAATCGGACCGCAAAAACCGCGATCTCAATAATTTTGTACAGTGTGCAACACTAATTAATCACTTCAGGAACAGTACGTACATACAAGCGACACGGACTAAGTTCATAATTGTATTCGGAGTTCGGACAGCACTTGATTGATTACCCTGCACTGTTGGCTGGCTCGTCTGTCCCGCAGTTTGTATGCGAATTAGGTCACTACACCTGCACACTTTCGGGGTACGTTTCTGTAAACTAATTTGCCTTCGGGGCTGATTTTACAACTAAATTACTTTTGAAGATTGTATACTTACGTAAAAGAAAAAAATGTGAAGACATTCTGCTCATCGAGGGCACGCAACATTATTAGTTATGTATAAATTAATTAAGTCCTTATATTCGTAGAGGTTTATAAATCATTTATGTAAAATATCATCTGTTTATTATACATTGATTTAAAAATAAATTCCTTTTAATAATACTAATAAATTTCCTATAAAATATTAAACTAATTTGTCACAATCACTCTGGCCCTTTTAAATCAAATTCAAATACAACATAAGCGATCAGGGAAAAACTTTCAAATATTTTGTCGAGAAAACTACAAATGTGTGCCATACAAATAAGATCAAAACATAGCAATACTATAAATTAATTATAATGTTATGAACATAAGTAGAACATTGTTCTTATATTTAATATCAAGAACAGACACAAACATTTTATGATTATGTTAAAAAGTTTTTAATAATTAAGTAATAATAGTAGAGACAAAAGATGGCTCAGGATCGAGTAAATAGAGACTTTTACTATCGGCCAAGGCACTTTAGACAAGACAAGTTAGTTGGTAGAGACAAAAAAAATATAATCTTATCATTCTATGTTGTCAAGGAAACCTGAAACTTTTTAATTAAAAAAAATTAACATGCATAGCCGTACAAAACATTGTTTCAGCCATCCCACCGCGTTTCGATGCAAAGTCGTTCCAATGTATGTACGAGTATCCAAAACACCGAAACAAATTCCCGTACCGAGGCCAAATTGTGTTTGAATTTCTCGATTCGGAACAAAACCGCATCGGGTGCCGACGTTTGTGTGCTTTAATTTCAATTTTCGAATGAACTTTGAATACATGCAATTAATTCCTTAATTCACGGTGTGTTCATTAAAGCCCCGGTTTTGTTTGGTTTCGACTTCACTGAGTCGGAAGTGAAACAGGTCATGATTCCGAACAGAATTTACTTCACTTTTCGGTTGCCGACATTAATTATTCACTGAATTCTTTGCGTAATCCATTTAACCAAATAAAAAGTAACAAATTTAACAACTAGAGCGTCAACTATGACTGTGATTGTAGTTACAATGACTTTGAATTGCAAAGATGGGAGCAACAAACATTGTATCATGCTTATATTTATACTTACACTAGCTTTTGACTGAGCTTCGCGCTGCTTTGTTATCTCTGTCTCTGTTATGACATCATAGCGTCATCTCATAGAAGTTTTAGGTTTACAACCATTTTAATTCATCCATCCATTGATTACAATCCTAAAAGGGAGGATAAATCCACCAGCTAAAAGATCACACTCTTATTTTATGGAATTGATATGTTTTATCCAAGCATTTGTCAACGGCTTTACAACTCGGGTTATGCGTTACGGTTAATGTATAGTATAGGAGTTCCGTCCAAATTCTTTAGAAGATGGCACCCTGATGATGATCCTATGAGTTAAGAGTGGATGTGCGGAGTAAAAAGAGGTTAGGGTGGAAAAACTGTCCACTGGATGACAGTGGCAAGTGAGCGATATTTTGTGGCGAACCTTGACACAGGCTTCTAACAACTTAGACCATCAGCGATCGAACGGACAACGATCTTGTCTGCACATCTTGTGCGTGACCTGCGCTGGCCGCCATTCTAGAATATTTTAGAGTCTTTTGGCTCAGCCGTCTGTTCTGCGAGCAATGTCGGCAAAAATCGTAGATAGACCGAGCATTATCCTCTCCGTTGTCTTTAAAACGACCTTCTTACTTTATGACTTTATTATAAAAAATCTACACACATACATAATTATAATAAAACCTCTTATCAAATGGCTTTATATAAAATTTCATGGTTTTATCTTAGATAATGATGAAATTCCATAAAAAATGTCACCTCTATATCAACTTTTACACAATTTTCTTACAAAATAGGTTAACTTATATCCGTTCTCTAGATATAGTCTATTTTAATAAATTAATTAAAATAACGGCTTAACTCACGTGTGGTCCGTTGTATGTACCGACTAGTTCCAGATCCGTCGGGAGTCCCTCATCAGGGCGAGTGTGAGTGAATAGTCTATTTTTGTCTCAAATTTGATTAAAATCGGATGTAGGTTTATGCGTTAAAGCGTGACTTTTTTCGACTTTCATACGAGCTTCCATCTTCTATTTTATCTCCTCATAGATCGATATTACAAAAACACCGAAGTCCCATACAAATCTTCATCCCCTTTATCAACCCCTTCAAGCCTTTTTCGCGATAAAAGTTATGTCCCATGTCCTTACCCAAGGTTTAATCTAAATTTTTAATGGTTTAGGCATAAAAGTGTAACAAACAAACAATCTCACATTCCCTTTTTATATTATAATGAGTCTAGTTACTTTATATCAATAAACATTTTAATCTACTCAAGCACACATATTTAAGAGAAAAATAACCATAAATTTTGCTAATATTTCTCTTAATATGTTTAAAATTATTTGATTTCTCATTTGATAATGTTTAAAACAAAGTTTATTACAACTTAGCCATGTTTAAGAATAGTTTTGCCGTCAGCCGAAATGCTTTGTATTAGGCAGTTGATGCGGAAAATTAGAAATATTTACGAGAGACTTATTTTATTAAGAAGTTATTACGATAAGTCGGACGATTAAACATCGTTTGTTTTTTTTTTAGACTTATCGATTCATTATCCTTCTTATTATTTTCTCGATCACCGTTACTAACCCGTCAGTGGATTAACAGATGAATACCGATTAGTATAGTTATTGATTTATTTAAAAGAATATTCTAAACCTTGTAAGAATAAGAATAATTTATTTATTTTTTGCCTTTAGGTAAACTTCTATACACACACACACACACACACACACACACACACACACACACACACATATATATATATATATATATATATATAATAAACCCTGTTTAAAGACTTTTTTCTACAGAATATAAGATCGGAGGGTATTATTTGCAATACTATATATATTGCCAATACCACACAGCAATATATTTCTAGAGCACACTAGATACATACAACAAACAGCATATTCGCTATAACCACACCGGCCAACAAGAAAACCCTCCCCACGGTAATCTTTTGTCGTAGTCAATACTGTGTCACCGACCAATATTGAACTACGTCTGTTTATAATCTCACTAGACATAATGTAATAATATAGCTGGACTGAATAACTGACGATATGATGTATCGAGTCAAGCGCTACAAACCTATTTTTCTTTGATAAATATCTTTTAAAAATTATTTCTATAAATAACATAACATCAATCAAATTATACAACGCATTTGTAGTTCCTCTGGTGTTGTGGATGTCCATAGGCGTCGGATTACTTGATGTTAAACTACCCACTGCTCGTTTGCCTCCTAATTGTGTAAAAAAATACAAACCTAAAGTATCTTCCATTCTAATCTTAACTTTAAAGTAAGGGCGCAATCAAAATATAAATTTACAATTTGATTTAATTTGACAAACTGTCGGGAAATATGTAAAATTTTGGATAATGTTGTTGTTCAGTTCATAATTTGCTGTCAACTTATAACATCATCGTCTCCCTGCTCTTTTCCCATCTACATAGGTTTTGGGTATAGCTTTTACGGGCGGCAGCCACATGGCGCCAACCCTCCAAAAGAAATATGGAGACATATCAGGAGATAAAGTGAAGAATGTAACAACAATAATGAACAACATTCCCAGTGATATTATAAGTTATCGATGTTCCCAGTCGGTCGGTGACAAGTGTATCGCATAAGGCATTCTGCACACGTGTTGTCGCAGCCTCGCACTCTGACCACTTAATTCAATGAAGCCCGGATTCATTGGACTGCGGCTAGTCGGATTTACAAACGCGGCCTAATCAACCCCGTAGCTTACCTATTATAATAATCACGTTAACGGAACTTTGTTTTCATTTTAAATGCAATATGTAAATTTCACTTTTGATTAAAATAGTCGCTAGTACTGTAGAGTCACTTTAATCATAGTTTTAATTTTATTTTAAACAATTTTAATCAGTGGTCTTTGTGAAATTATCTTTTTTGCAATATTAGTAAATGAAAAAGGTGATTTTGGGTAAATACATATTTGTTTACAAATTACTAAGATTATTTATTAATTAATATTACTACCTCATAGATAATGTCTTAAAAGAAATCGAAGTGTACACGACACAGAATAGTTGAAAGAGTCATACTTTAGTTCGACTCTCAAACTATACAATTAAGACATTAATGAAAATAAGAGTAGTCGTGAGATATTATATCTTATATTATTTTATATTAAGTATAATATATATTAAATATAATTTCTTGATCAGTGAAAATTGTTACTAATTAAAAAAAAACTATAAAATTTAAACATGAAACAGGTCGTTAAACGGATCACATTCCACATAAGAGCGCATGTAAATCTTGACAGTAAAACTCTTAGTTTTGACAATAAATTCAATTGCCTCGTCGATAAATTTTCAACGGGTATTTTCGCTAAGGTCACATCCGTTTGCGCGATGTCGTAAAATATTTTATCGTTGACTTTATATCGAGTACTAAAGAAAAGAGGCGTTATGAGAAACAAGAGTTACGCTCTAATTATTTTAATAAACAAACCGTTTCCTTTCATTACGCCGAGCTTTTGAACATATCATACAATTTATTATTTTATAAAACTAGATAAATCTTTGCGATTCAAAATACTTCTGAACGAAAGGAAAGGTATTTATTCGCAACAGATGGACATGGAATTATGTAATCATGAAACGACAAACCAAAAATTGTGCCATTTGCTCCAGCGATTCACAATGATAGTTAATCACCACTTAACTGTCGCGCCGCAGGTCATGGGATCGATTCCCACCCAAAACAAACATTTGTGTGCATGAACATGTGCCTATGATCGTCCAGCAGTGGACGATCATAGGCTGGGGTGGTTCCAATGTGCAAACGCTTTTTATTAGAGCAACGAATTGATCAAAATATTAAAAATTGCGATTCATCGAAAAAGATGGCTCCTTTAGTCATGACACCACCATCATCTCCCTGCCCCGTAGGGGAAGAGGACTAAAATTGAGTCTGCTGCACCTAACTACAGTTGAAATGCAGAAATTTCTGCTTCACGCCTGTCTTCTGTGAGGTTGTGTTATCTCAACAGTCGAGCGGGCCATTCATGCAACAAATATTGTTGTTGCAGAATCTACCACTGACTGATAAAATTAATGCTGGTATACACGCTAGAATGTTTAATTTAGCGATAAGCGATATACTTGCTGTTGCTCTTTAAAAGCTGGAATAAATTGCAATATAATGCAATGCAATCGAAATAATGAATTGAAACTTGTGTCAGTAATATTATGATCTTGTGGCTAAGCACCGTTCACTAACCACCGTATGGACTGCGAACATAGAATGGATTACCCTACCAGTAAACACTTGCTAATCCAGATAAACGGAAACTATCATCTGTGACACTAATTTCTATGAGAATATTAGCAACATGGGTCTACTACGACCTAAACCAGGTAAAAAGAAGGAAGAAATGAACATGTAAATGTAAAAACGAACTTAAATACCACCAATGTTGCTACAAAAACAATAGCGGCAGGTTACACAGGACTCCATAAGGGTCACAAAAAATACTATATTTCGAATGTGATTGTGAGCGTAAGAATAAGGCGTAAGAATAATAATAATAATTACGGAAGCCCGCGCCACGTGTAAAGGTAAAATGTAAAACGCCATCTGTCTTTGTAAAATTTATGTAAAAATATGATAAACCACATTATTGTAACTCTATCTTTCAAGTTAATATAATAAATTCGTTTGTATGACAAGTAATTCCTATCAATAACCTATAGAAATTCATACGTAGAACGTAGGAAATGCAGATTGATAGTCACTATTCGTCAAAAGTTAAAATAAAATAAGTTGTAGGTGATACGAACTTTAGAGTGTCATCTAGTTGATATTAAAAGTTTAATGTATATCCATGGTTACTCCAACTAAAGTTACTTTATAAAAGTTGATTTTAATATTAATTCCTCGTAGTTTTTGTTTATCAGGTACTGATATATGACTGCCTATTTAAGAGATATGACACTTTTACAGACAGTAATAAGTCATAAGTCAAAGATATACCTTTATTCGTGTTGCGTATATCAACCTGATTAAAATCACAGGGTCGTCACAACAAGAAAACTAGGAAGGTCATACCTTTGTATTTTAAGTATAAGATTGTAACTTCCTAAAATGAGTTTCATTTTACGTTAATTTGAATTCTCGTCACATGAAGTGTTTGGTATGATTATCTCAATCTAATTATTGAGCACATACTGTAAAAAATCCTGTTGAAATGTTTATGATTTTATGAATAACAATTCGGATGGAGTAAATCATACACAAAGTGTCTCTCCCGTAAAATGCATTTTTTCCTTCTGATATTATTATTTCCTTGCGTTGCCATCGAAAAACTAAATACAGACTGTCTTCTCGAATTCGCAGATACGATAAATTTTCTATAATCTAATAAAGAGCAGTGATTTGCAGACCGTGGAGTCGGATTCAAATTGACAGGCGCGAGGAAACTTGCCTTCGAATTAGATGCACGCGATAAATGAGATTTATTACGCTTAAGTTTTATCACTATTTTAAGTTTAAAGTGTTTATTTATTTGAAACGCAAGTTTGTTTCAGTTATTCACATTGTATTGTAAGGTGTAAGATCTGACACTGAGAACCATGTTACTATGCTATACAGTAAACTTTTTTGTTGGCTTCAAATACACATCTACATAACTTCATAACACTTAATCATAAAGAACAAGCAACCCAGATTGGTTAACCGTAAAAAGAGCACAATTATAGCTCGGTAAGTAATTTGTCTAACATTCAACTGAGAGATGAAAGCTCTTTGATAATGACTATGACAATAAGCTATCGGGATGTGTAGTGTACATACCGAATGTACCCAATATAAAGTAATATTACCTAAACACTTCTTCTACCCTACACTCCGTAATACCTAAGCTAAGTCTTACTGATAGAGACGTGTCTATCAATTACGTCACTGGTAGGTTTGATAGAATATTAGAGAAGGTTTTCTCGACCAATCTTTGAGTAGTATTTTAGTTATTTTCTTTACAGGTCAAATAGTTATTTTAATTATTAAATGTGTTAAAAAGACTCAAATTGTATCTAGTGTCTATAAAATTTATTATCGGTTTAAAATGGTCTTTTAACGTAAAAGAAAATAGATGTTTATAGAAAGAAGTACTTTTTTGATCCCAGCGAAAATAAGGGCAACAAATATCTCATAGCCACGTGTTGCGTCATTCCTCACGTTCCTTGACATTCGGAAGGTCTGGTAAAACAAAAGTATCCAGTTATTTTTGTTATAACTTTTTTTTTGTCACAACCACTAATACACTTTCTGCAGGACGTATGATTCTTTCTAAAAGTTTTAATATCGTAAGAAAAAGATAGTAACGTCAAAACACGAATTCCACACACGACATAAATATTTGTAGTTTTATTATGTGCATCGGTAAGATCACTGAAAATAAAATCTACAAATTGTTGATATTAGATCAAAAGATCGATAGTAATAAAAAAAAAAACAAATAAAATGACAAAAAAGCATTAACAATCGTCCCGTCTACTTACTCTCACGCACAGGAAAACTCTATACAATATCATTTCAATAAATCTCTCGGCCAAAGTTATAAAGTCTTGCGTCGAACAAGACTTGAGAACTAAGGAGATAATGTACATCGGTCAGGCCATTCTTTACGCGTTCTTATTCTGCAAGCTAAATGCGATTTAAAGATTTGCGAAATAAGCTTCTTTTTCACATTATAACCGCATTGAGACTTGCAGGTCTAAGAATGTTTGATGAATATATTGAGATAAACTGAATGTTATAATTAACCTGTGACTTAAGTGGAGGGATAATTTCAAATAATCTAATAGATTAAGAACTGATATTCTTCCAATTAATGGCAAATGATTGCGAACTTGTGCCGCGGATACTATAAATATCAATACGATATTGTTAATTGCTTTCTTGATAGCTGTGATGATTGTTATTTAAGATATAGATTAAAGATAATTAATTTTTTATGTTTCTTCACTCTTAGAATATTTTTTGGCAGCAACTGATATAGCGAATATTCATACGTTTTCTCCGAAAAAACACAACTCAGTTGTGTAAAAGTAAAATTGTATTTAACACTTTAAAGTTATTTGTAAATCTTGAGGCGTAAAGAACAATCAACTGATGGAAAAACAGCATTATATTTTTATATTTAAATAACGAATATCTATGGAAATAATTTAATCGGGATTTCTTTATTTGCAAAAGCTAACTCTATTAACCATTAGTAAAAGATATATAATAGAAGACGTTGAATAAAATACATGACATTTTCTTACATGCTGATAACTGACTTGCTGAAATTTTTGATAAGGCGCATATTTTAGTTTGCCGTTTGTTCCCCGTGAAACTAGAATTCGACACGTTAATGCTTTCGATTCTTTTGAGTGGCTTGCGGTCCTTTTCCACACTACGATGATTCGAATCATTTGATTCAATAACGAAATAACCAAAGATTCAATCGCATGTACATTTCCATAAGGAAAAGCTTCTATACCTGCCTTACGTATTTATAGAATCGTAAAATTTTTACGAGCCAAAGCATAATCTGATCATAAAATTATAACGGTTGGATATCGAATCCACCGAATATCATAAATCTGATTTTCATTACCGAAAATACAAACAAGATGATAAATATAATGATACGAATTAGGAAATAGAAGAAAATATTTCTTACATAATAATACAATAATAATCAAAGCCAAACAATAATAATGCGGGTTATTATTAACAATTTCGCATTATGATTAATATCATAATGCGTTTTATAACTAAACCGAATATTATAAATGCAAAAGTTATTCGATGAGTAAATAATTAAATGATAAATTATATAGAAGATTATGTAAATAGTTCTACCTAGAACCTATGGTTAAAAAACTTAACATCTTAAAAAATTAAAGTGGTTGAGAGATACAAATTTATTCCTAAAAAATATCTTTAGAATTGGAAGTAATATGACATTCCATAAAAGGACTTCTATTAAATTGCTTTTAATTTTAATACGATTTTTTTACATAACTTTTGCGACTTGATTTTTTGCTTTTAAAGTCTCCTGTTCTGATCTGATACAAACATTTATAATTTGAAGTTAAGTCTTAATTAGTGTGACTTAATTTTTATATGAAAAGCTACAAACTTAGTTTCAAGGCTATTAAAATATTTTGTATGAATTAGTGCAAATTCTCTATTTTAGGGCGTAATAAAACCAATCTTCTTCAGGTTACCCGAGTAGTTGTTGGCAATAGAGTTACGTTTTAGTTTTATTTGCGAAACGTGTCTTCCAGCCACCAGAAAGCATTAAGGTATTAAAACTTATTACAAGCGAGTGGTCGATTCTCGACAATGGCTTTAGAATATTGTATTGTCGACGTCACGCGTTCATACATCAAATTTGACATGATTGCGTTAATACGGTAACAGAATAGCGCATCTGCTTCTGCCCTAATGGGATTTGTTAGCCGATGTTAATACATTTTAAGTGTGATGAATGGATTTGCGGTTGACTTATAGTATGATTTTAACTTACGCTGTGACTCTCCTAGTTAGTATTGTAGGCATAAATATTAGTAAAGCCGGACTAATATTTATATTACTTCATTGTATATAAACATTAGCCTAGTAATGTTATTACCTTGTTAAATAAAATACGTTTATTATTCGTATTAAGGGCCTAGTATTTTGAAAAGACAAAAGCTGAGATTAAGAAAGTTTCTTGGGTATTATTTGGTCTACGTCAGAAACACGACAATCATTAGAACTTAGAACTGTCACATACACGTCCTTTTTCCATCCGGTCAGGACCGCATTTTTATCTTTGTTGTACGTGCTGTTTATTGATATCATCTTAACTTACTACATCTTAAAACATCAAATTACATGTTTTGCACTTTTAAACGATTAACTGATGACGGAGAAAAGAAAATTTAGACGAGCTAAACTGAGAAGTATTTCTGAATATATACTTCTACCACACGCCGAGTGCGTTTTCTGCGAAGTATTGTAGACTTCAATGTTATACTTGTATTACAATGTGTATCTAATCAATCTCGCACGTACTTCCTTAGTTTTATATGTTTGACTGCTTTGTTGTACGTCGAACATTTGAATGTGGCAAAGTTGCGTCGAGTTAACTGTCCGTTGGCGCTATGAAATATTTACGAGCTTCTGGAAGTCGTTTGCGGCGACAAATATAATAACGTGACATGTGCTCGGTTTTGCATAAAGCATTGTTATAGTGCTATGAAACATTGTCGAACAGAATTATCTGTCCAGTTATTTTTTTTTATACAGAATAAAGGGACAAACGAGCAAGTCGCATAAATGAGCGATCACCGTCGCCCATGAACATCCGCACACCAGAGGAACCGCAATTGCATAATTTGACGATGGTCCGATGTTATGCTTCACATATCGAATGCTAACCACTGTTTGATATGAAAATATGAGCATATTTAAATTTCAATCTTCTTCTTTTGTTTATTCTTTATTTAGTCTGAGAAAGTGAACTTAGACTCAAATCTCACAATACATAAAAACTAATTTGTAAATCAATTAAATGTCAGTCGCACAAATTGTGCTGTTATGACATAAAACATCCTCCAATATCTCTCTTGTCCTATATTTATGTTTTCCTGTATTTATTTTATATTATTACAAACCATTTTCTTGTATTACGTAATTTACGTCACTCCATTGGAATATTGATTTTTTTTTTGCTTTTTCTTTGTATTTTCTTGGAATACCTCACACGAAGCTAAGAACGTCAGAGTCGCTATAAATTACCCAAAGCGAGGGATGGCTCAAATGAATTCGCCATTCAATCTCACGCTACATTCTCTTTTAATCTCTTTAAACGACGACAAATTTACTGCCTCAGATTTTCATTTAATG
>DWLR01005079.1:0-11335 GCA_018246295.1 Papilio alexanor hazarajatica | reverse complement strand
GTCCATACACGAACCTGATGCAAACGTTTTGTAACCTTTCTAATTTATTAAGATATTCCTCATTGAGATCGATCATGTAAACGTCAGCATAGTCAAGGGTAGGTAAAAGTAGGGACTGCGCAAGCTCGACTTTTGTCTTCACGGGGAGCAGGTCTTTCTAACGGTTAAGTGACACTACCGCAGCAAAGAGCTTACGACCTACCTCTGAGATGTGGTGTGATCAATTAAGGGTTGAATCGAAATAGACACGCAAGTTTTTGACTACGTCGCCAAAAGTTAATGTTATATTGTCAAACGTTATGCTAGGAATAGTACCATAATTAGGCTGGTTAATCTGCTTCGATCCCCCGTTGACTATGACTTGTTCGGATTGACCATTAAGCCATGACCATGAGATTGATTCCAACGAAGGACAGTCGCAAGGTCTTTGTTAATTGCCGAAACCGCGGAATTAAGGTCATCAGCAGGAGCGTGGGTATAAATTTGGAGATCATCCGCATAGAGGTGGTAAGATAGGAGAGAATGGGAGTGAGGAAGTTGATGAAAACGGAAAAAGAAGAGGAGATTACACACCACCCTGTGGCAAGCCGGCAAATACATCACAGAGCCTAGATACACGATCATTATCTATTATATCCCGTATATATATTATAGCCCGTATATATTTCAGCCTCCCAAAAAGATAATTGCGAAACTACTCCACCACAGGATCAGAGAAGTGAAGCGCGCTTAGCATTGCAATAAGGACGTCATAGTCTACGGTATTGAAAGCATTACTGAAATCAAGTAAAGCTAGAACAGAAAGTTTATGATTAGATATAGCCAGGCGCACATCGTCAGAAACCTTGGTTAGAGCAGTAACAGTACTATGCCCGGGGCGAAAACCAGATTGAAGAGGACTGAGCACACCATTGTAGTTAATGAATATACTCAATTGTTGATAGACGAGGCGCTCAAGGACTTTTGACGAGAAAGGGGGAATGGAAATAGGTCGAAAATAAGAGGGTAACGTGGGATATTTAACTTTAGGGATGGGGATTACTGCAGCTTTACGCCAGCAGTTAGGCAATGTGCTGGAGTTGAGCGAGAAATTGAAAATATGGCAAAGGACCGGGAGTACGAGTGCGTTCAAACAAACAAATTCTTCGGCTTTATTTTGTTATAATTTTATAATTATAATGTGGATTAAACGATTCTAAATTATATCTTGCAAATATTGTTTCTTACGCTTCAACCTTGTTAATTGACAAATACAAAAAGCCCGACTTACTTGCGAATAAAATACCTCGCTCGTTAAAATACTTCAAGCTTTTTACGCTCTATGGATTTAAGTCACAATGGAATAGACGTATATACTACGTAGTCTAGAAAAACATCACACTTCTGTTAACCGGGCAAAAAGACAGTAGGGTTCTTGCATTTTTAATCAAATTATACAAGTACGTAGATATGGGCAGTGTGCTAACCTGAACCAACTGCCAAAAGCCAGTTTCTCCAACTTGCAGTTTATATTTCCAGTTAAACATTTATCTACATTTATACTTGAACCCGAATGATTTAATATTCCTAGTCCTTGTAGACAAAGTTGCTAAATGAAAACGAAGCGCTGTAGTTTCAACAGACGAATTGTAAATTGCAAGGAGCTCTTTTCCCCGTTTCCGTAATTTTCCACTTCCTTGAACTGATGTAACAAGCTTTGTTCTAAGCCGGTTTTGTATGCACTCCCACGCCGCCGTGCAGGTCCATTCAGCAGTACGCTTGTATTTTATTGTTATTATGTTCTAAAGTAATCAGTAATAATCAGCTTAATATAGTACAATATTTAGCCATTATAGGATGAATCCTAGATTTAAATCCTGACGATGTTATCAATTTGTCTTGATTTTGGTTTGAACTAAGTATATTGTCTTTGAACGAAATAGAATCATTAACGACGTTTTAATTTTTTTTTAACAAAAACCAAACTGATTTCAAATATATCTTCCTTCTCATTAATCTGCGAACCTCTTTTTCGATCTTGGATAGCCTTGACGTTGTCTTTCACACGGCAGTAAAAGATCGTTCATGACTCCCCCTGTCTTCTGTGCTTGGTATTTTCATCTTAATTGCTCTTACTTTCCTTCACTCAAAGATAAAAAAGAAAAACATTAATAAAGTAAAATTTATAATGTAGGTACGTAATCTCATTATTGAAGTTTCTTATAACAGCAGGCCATACGAGGGCTCAAATGGCTACACACCTTAAATTAAATAATTTTCATAACTACAGATGGAACGAGACCTACATATGTTCCTTCTTTAAATAAGCGCGTAGCGAGGTATTTTCATATTTTTTATTTATTTCATATTTTCAAAGCTATCCAATATCGGCAAAAAGGTTCGTAGAATACTGAGAAGGAGGATGAATTTGAAATCAGTTTTGTTTATGTTAAAAAGTAACTTAATTTCGTTGTACAATAAAATTAAATATAATTTTTTATAGTGAATAAACTAGCGCTTGATCACGATTCCACCTGATGTTAATTGGTGATGTGCTCGAAAAGTGGTACACACTAATTTAGTGACAGCCTATTCACACGTCTGTTGAAGGTACCAACGTCATAATTGGATGGAAACACTAAAGCTGGCAACTTTCTTTTGGTATGCACGATGAACAAAGATTCAAATCGCTTCGTTCGAATTAGCTGTATATTTAAAATACAAAGATGGATACTCGTTGTTTGCCTAATGGAGTATAATGTTTCTATAGTACTAATATGTCAAACTATTTAATTCTTTAAGTCAAAAGTTTGTACATTATGAATATTAAATTTACAAGAAGAATTATGCGCCGTGCGGTTTTCGGTTTTTAGAAAGAAACAATTTCAAATGTATTTTGTATTGTCCCACATAAAAAAGTCTTAACTATTTACGTCACTTGGCAAATGCTAAAGTGACAGATATCTAAACGTTAAATTAAAAGAGTAAACAAAAATCAAGGTTATTCAGCTTCAACGAGTGATATATCTAATGAGCGACAATTATTCAACGCCATTAACAGAAATTTATTAAGGCGTAAGATACCTCATTATCAAGATTTTCTTTGTAGAAAAATGTGTTCAAATCAACTTGGCTGTTATAAAACGTGAAAAGTTGCGAACCAAACAAAACAGTTTTTTTCTTATAATTTTGAACTATTAAATACTATACTATAAACATACATAGTACACTCGTATTCCCTACACTGAAGAATTTTTTAACGTAGTGTATTATTAATCGTAATTTTTAATTTTTCCTTCTTCAGTAATTTAATTCCCCTGTGCAAAAGGCCGCCTTCGTATTATCTTTTGTCATATTGAGTTTCCGTTACGCCTTGTTTTAATTACGTTCAGAGATAATGAGACATGACCTAATTAGTATTGTCGAAGTATATATATATATATAGGCTGTATATCCAGTAGGAAGTATTCACTGTCTTTAAATGGCGTGAACAACTGAAGGTATCGAATAAAAC
This sequence comes from Papilio alexanor hazarajatica, assembly GCA_018246295.1. NCBI lineage: Eukaryota > Metazoa > Arthropoda > Insecta > Lepidoptera > Papilionidae > Papilio > Papilio alexanor. The sequence goes on along the minus strand of DWLR01005079.1, from coordinate 7,842 downwards.
AAAGCGAATTTATGTTGCAAAAGTGAGTGGCAGTGTTGGCACTGGATGTATTAGAGGAACGTGAAGAATGTTGATTAGTAATATACTAAAGAAAGGCGATATAAGGAGTGCCTCGTAACCAAGGAGCATGTCCTGCGTAGATGTATGGATGTAGAAGAAGCGAGAGAGAGGTGGGCCAGGATGGCGTTAGATGGAAATCCGTAATCGGGAAATGTACTGCTGTCTAATATCCTTCGTTACTATAATATTTCGCCATTTCATCCATTGAATTGTGTGGTTGAAATAGCATTTTCGTGATATTCAACCATTGTTCAAAGTCGGGTTCGGGAATTTAAAATGAACGAGGCGTCTTTATCGTTCCCATAAATATGCAACTGATGAAATTACGCTAAAATATTACGCAATCTGTTATGAAATTTTTGTCGATTGTGATTTCGCTTCTAATTTTAAAGATTCCATATCGGCTTGTAGGCATTTTAGAAAGTCGCGCTTTATCTAATACAAAGTAGATACAAAGTAGTGGAACAATTTACCGAGACTCCGCGTATTGAAATAATATCACTATTATTAAATATCATTCAAAAAAAGTAAACAAGAAAAGGTAAGTTAGGAAGAGTTCGCTTTTCCGAGCCGCGGTATTAAGATTCCAAGTTGCCTTGATCGTACCCAATCTTCCCAAGAATATGTCTATTTATGAAGAAGAAGAGAAACTGGAAAAAATATTTACATCTTTGTGATTGTATTTTAATCTTACTTTTATTATTTAATTTCATACAACTCAAAAAAAAAAATGTTTAAAACAAAAATACAAACTTATTTGATGACCTGTAAACGTAAAATTATTAAAAAAAGTACCAAATAATTATCAAGTTTGACAGAGACTATAAGATATAGTGAAAGTAATGTAAGGCTATCATTTGCTGTCGGGATCAGTTCCACAAGATGTACGAGCGCTCGTCGACGCGATGTTCTTGTCCCAGATCTCGACATATTTAGATGACAAATGTATATCATGTTATTGCATCACTTTTTTTTCAAGGCATTGCTATAGTTTGCGAGACGAATGTATTTAAATAAAGATAGCGTTCTAAGAAGAAATAAAAATGGAATAGCTATCAGTTATGCACTGATATGATATTGACTATTGACACACTATTGGAAAACTTTCTATCTGCTACTGTAATTTGAAGAATTTTTAACTAAATTATGCTTGGTTTGTTGGTTGAATTTTGGCTCTCCGAAATTCAACCAATCAACTCAGCATAATTAAGTTAAAAATTCTTCAAATTACACTAGCAGATAAAAAATTTTCAAACCTGCTCACTGGAGAGTGGTTTGGCAATTACACGAGGTTGTCCCATCCCCCATCCCCGTTCTTCCACTGAATGTAAAGACATAAGGGTGGTCTCTATCCTTTCAAAGTGGACGTGCCGCGCGTTAGAACGAAGCGGTTCAAATCGTCGTCCATCGTGCGTACGACATAGGATTGGAACAAGTTGCCACCGTCAGTATTTCTTTCCAAGTATGACGTGGGTACCTTCAAAAGGAGAGTAAACAAAGCTATATCTAATCTACGCGTACTATCATTCCACGTCATAACATAAGGTGGGATTGTGGTCAAGTGCTTGTGTATTCCTTATTATAATAAAATAAAAAATAGAATACCAAATCACCTTAAGCAGCTTACGTTTTTTCACAAAATGCAGTTACGCTAAGTTTTCATTACTAATAACTTTTCACTCTTTCTCTCCTCTCTCTCTAAATTATTGTTTATCTTGTATAATATAAAATTTGCTTCCATTTAAATTTATTTAAAAATTAAATCCGAGTGATTATTTTGTAAGTACATTAAAAGCACTCTGGATGTGCGGTCCCTAACTTCGTTAATTATCGAACCGACCTTACCGCCGGTAATGTATTTTAGTTTAATATAGCTCTTAAAATATAACGATTTTAACGAATGAGTTTTTAGAATGCATTAACAACACTTTTTAAATTCAATATTTTTAATAATTTTTTAATGCTTTTTACATTGTTTAAAAGGACATTGATATTTTTTTTACAGTTAGCTACCCGTTTGAAAATCCAAATGGTTAAATTGTAACATAAAATATGTCCTTTCATAATTTTAATTGACAAGGATCCTCCTCTCGTCGATTCAAATTTGATTAGTTATTGCGTTTTAGTAATTTTCTCATTAGATCCAAAGCTTTTTAATAAGCCATACGATTTGTCAAGTATCCGAATATACAATACTCAGGGAAGTCCAATACAAACATGTAACCCGAAGTTTGCTGAATTGTACAAGTTTGAACGTCTGTTCCAGAAACTTTTGAGCAGTTGGTAACAAAATTTCTTTTCTCTACGTCTATTCTATTAAATATATTATGATAAAGTAAAAGTTATTTAGTTTACACATTAATCCTTGTATGAAACCCTTTATTTTTTGTTTTGCAAAATAATAGTTTGAAACAAAATTATTAGAGTTATTTCTACGAAACGTGTTGATCTGATGTTTTTTTTATGGAAAGGTTGACAAAATGAACACTATTGCAAATGGATTCGTGGGTTATATTTGCGTGATATCTTCTTACCTTATTCGTGATTTCTTCATAATAACATCGTCAAATGTATTTCTTTTTCTATTTTTTGTTAGCTCAAATAAATAGCTTTCAAGATTGAACACGTCGAGAAGTCCGGCGTCAGCTCGCAGGAAGTCGTTCAACATGGAAAGCCGATAATCTCATACTGTGGAAGCTATTGGGGAAGGTCTGGTGTTGAAGATGATGATCATGATCATGATACGTGTAAAGTTGGTAGTGATTGCAAACTTAAGTTTTTCTTTTTTTTACCCAAGATTAATATATTTTCCGCTGTTACGAAAGCATACAATGTATCTGTGGCAGCGTATACGAGGGGATTTGTTAAATCTCTTCAGATATGTCACTGTCACTTTGTGAACGAGAAACGCTTTGTTTGTTTATCAAACAATTTTCGGTTCCATTTACGTTTGCTTTGAACGGTTTGGTTCTCAATATTGGATTTTCTTACGATAATATGTAACAAGTCAAGGCCAAGAATTAAAAAAAATACTAAGAAAAACCGATGTTATTATCCACATAATGTCGAATTATATAAAAGCGTTGGATGTGATGAGAAAAACAGAAGACAAGAATGGTTATATACACTGATTGCATTAGGCTTTATATGGTGCTGCTGCCAACAATGTACAATATGCGAGGTGTCTCCAGTACAGTTCAGGAATCAAAGTTACTTATACGGTCTTAAAGAAATAAATTAGAAGGATAAAACAACATAATATTACAAAGAAATAAATATGGGTATTCTTTAATGTGATCAGAATTCCGGCATTCCTTCCATAAGAACGAAAGCAGGACAATGAAATAGAGTTCTGTAAAAACTTACCCTCAATCAGTGCAAATATGATTACGGTTGGCAAGGACGTGATATTCATCGCGATAGCGATTTACGAAGGTAACGATCAATGTCCAAAACACGTTTGAAACTTTTTGGCTACGAGTTCGATTTGCTGCAACCTCAAAGGCTTAAGCGAATAAATGAATTAAATTTTTTTTTTCGAAACCATGATGAGTTTAAAAAACAATCAATAAAGATTGTCATATTTTATATCGTTCAATAAATAACTATGGCTTACTTATATCCCTGTTATTTACCATTAACTTAATAAGGAAGTTTATGATGATTGTGCACGACGGACGCATAAGTTGTAGTAAATTGTAAATAACTTGATAGTTAAGATGTTAGTAGCGTAAGAAAATTAGCATATAATATAAAATGAATAAATTAGGTGCATGTTAAGTCGACTATAGTGGGCGTGTCCAAAAGCAAGAGGGGTTTAATCACGAAGGGGTATTAAACAGCAAAATTACATTAGGATTTTTGTAGGAAATTAGTAAGAATTACTGGAATATTAATTTTGGTAAATATCTTCGAAAATTGAATAAAGTAGTAAAATTTTGGATAGTATTTAGATAAATATTAACAAAAAGCACATGTCTAGCATATTTTTAGTAGAGTAAAAATAAGAATTTATCGGGAAATGGTAGTTTTTAAAATAGAAACTAAAATTGATTATTTCTGGTAAAAATGTATAATGTTTTCACATGAAAGTACTTAAAATCATAGATTAGGATGAAATTTAAAGTTTCTAATAAGAATCTTATAAGTTTCTCATTGGAATTCAGAAAAATGTCACGAAAAATGTAAGAAAATTTAAAATTTCTCAATCTTTTTCCAAATTAAGTAGATAAAAAGTAGATAAAATTGTATAATTTGATTAGTTTTATAATAAGAAAATATTTTTAGACTGAAAAGTTAAGAAATTATAGAAATATCGAGCAAAAATAGAAAAAGTCGATAATCAGTTACGTAATTTCAAAATGAAAATGAGTAAGTTAAATATTTAACTAAATTTAAGTATTTTCTTATAAATTCAAAGTTTTTTGCATAAAAATAACTCCCGTAAAGGCAAAATTCTGCATAAGTGAATCTCTCGACCGCCAGAGCAAGAATAAGATGCAAGGGGGCGGGGCGTCGTATTTTTATAGTTCCCCTCAAGGGGGGCAAGGAAACATGGAAATAAATGAAAATTTTCGTAAGAAAACATGTATTAATTATAAAATACTATGTAAAATAAGAAAAAACCGTATGTAAATATTTAGAAAAATATGTTTGTAATTTAAGAAAATAAAAATTGTAAAATTAATAAAGGCGGATTGTGAGCGGCGTATGGATGTCTCGCTCTCATAGAACCGCGAGTGTAAAAATAGCACAGCCGGACACACCGAGCAGTTCCATTCGGCTTCTAGTACATGAAGAAGAAAAGTGATAGTTCGATCCTCGCGCCGCTGACCTCCGGAAAATTATTGATCGCGTTTCATTTCCACCTTCAAGCCTGGGATTACAGCCGTAGAGCACTGCAAGACGTGCAAATTTAACGGTCCTTCGATATCGCCGGATCCCTGACTGGAAGTGAAGATGGTATTAATGCGAGGAGATTTGTTGAAGCATCGTGAAGACGAGTAGTGACGGATGAGAACTCGCCGGTCGAAAGGGGGAAAGAGGAAAGTGCTAGCGACGGGAATCCCAGTAGAGAAAACGTCAGTAGAGAGAACGTAAAAAGCGCTACCCCTAGAAACCTGACACGACAAAGTGGCTCGTCCGTCGCAACGAATGAAAGCGGCAGTACAGAGAAAACTACGACGGCCACAGAAGAAACTGAATCAACGACCGAAACTGAGAATACTCGGTCAAGAAGTATATTGAAGGCCAAATCGCGACGCTCAACAGCGTCCAAGAAGAAACTCTTGGCAGAATTAGAGGCCAAAGAACGACTTGCTGAATTGAAGATCAAGCAGGCGGAAGCGGAAAAGGAATTACAAGAGGTTCGCCTGCAAAAGCTGCAAATAGAGTCGGATGACAGCGACGAAGAAGATGAAGAAGATGATTTGGCATCGGGCCGTATAAAGACATGGCTACAAGAGGTGCCGCCCTCTCCCCCCCTGCTCCCGACATCCGCGTCGGTATCTGCGAATGCGCAGGTCCCCGTGTCGACCGCTGCGCCGTATATCGCGCCGGTATCCGAGTTAAGCGCCGCGCCGGTTCTCGCGTCAACCGTTGCGCAGGCGCCCGCGTCGCTCGCCACTCCGAACCCTGCGTGACTCGCCCCGCCATCAACCGCATCGGTCACCGCGCCGTGTAAAGTAGGAAGAGAAACCTCAGTAAAGGAAGATTGTGTACAAACACGTCAACCACTCATCGACGTGAGCACGTTAGCCGTCGCGCTATCGCAAGCAGTAAGAAGCACAAGAGAGCCGCCGATCTATATTTAAGAGCTACCGCCGTTTAATGGAAGCAGCAGGGAATGGCTCAGTTTTAAGACGGCATTTGAAGAATCGTACAAATATTTTACGGCAACAGAGAATATGGTAAGAATACGCTGCAGCCTCAGAGGAATAGCAAGAGAAGCTGCCGGTTGCCTACTTATAAGCCGACCAGATCCCGCAATGGTTATAGAATTATTAGAACGAAGATTTGGAAGACCTGAAGCGCTTATTCACATGGAAATGGAAAAGTTGAAAAGGGTTAAGCAAAGTTTCCGACAACCCAAGAGATTTAGGTGTATTTGCGAATCGTATAGCTAACATAGTTTGAACAGTTGAAGCCTTACGGAAGAAACACTACCTGTATAGCCCAGAGATGGCGCGAATCATTACGGACAAGCTTACATCTATTCTGAAAAGCAAATGGTATGACTACGCTTCAAAGAAAATGGAAGACATTCCGGATCTGAAGAAATTATCAATGTTCCTAAATGAAGAAGCAGATAAGTGCAGTGCTTATCCCAGTAAATCTACCAGAAGAACATGAGAGCTGAGAAAGAAAATTCAGGAAACCAGAGCGCACTTTCGCTATTAACAAAAAACCATCAGAAGAACGTTGCCCTTAATGTCAGCAAGACTATAGGTTACCAGGCTGCAGATCATTCCTGGCCCTAGATGCGCCAGTCGTATTAAGAGGACCTCTTAATAGCATCGAAACATATGCCTTGCTGGATGAAGGAAGTACAATCACCCTGATAGATGCATCAATAGCTGATGTTATAGGAGCTGACGGACCTGCAAAGACAATGTGGATACAAGGCGTAGGCACGGAAATCAAACATGAAAGCAGCAAGTCTATCAATCTGCACATAAGAGGAAAATACACCGATTAAGAATATGAATTAATAACCGCACGAACAGTGAAAGGCTGAATTTTACACCTGAAACAATATACGATAGACACCTGGACGAAATTATGTACAAACGAGCCTCACCCAAAGTGTTAATTGGTCAGGATAATTGGCATCTCATCGTTACAAGAAAATTACGCTCTGGACATCGTGATCAGCCGGTAGCTTCCTTTACCAACCTGGGAATGGGTTCTTCACGGCTGTCACAGCTTCTTATCATCGATGTTGACTTTTTGCGGCCGAATTCAGCAAATTCAAGAAAAACCGTCTATAGAGGAGGAAATCAGAAATCACTTCAAGTTAGAATCATTGTGCATTGAACCAAGGAAACCAAGAGAAGATCCGGAACAAAAGGCTATGCAAATATTAGAACAAACCAGCAAAAGGTTACCTACTGGAAGATTTGAAACTTCTTGGATTATTGTGGAAAGATGAAAAAATGAAGATACCTAACAACTATAAGGAAGCGGAAAAACGTCTGTATTCTCTGCAAAGAAGATTGAATAAGGATGAAGACTTGCGAATTAAATACGAAGAAAGAATAGAAAATCTCTTCAAAGCAGGATACGCAGAACGTGCACCTATACCATCACAAAAAAGGAAGGACCTGGTATCTGCCACACTTTCCAGTTATCAATCCCGCAAAGCCACATAAACCGCCAAGATTAGTACACGATGCTGCTGCAAAGTTTGCCGGTATATGCCTAAATGATATGTTATATTCAGGACCAGATTTACTACAATTACTACCTGGAGTGATAATGCGCTTTCGTCAGGACCCGTACGCTGTAAGTGCAGACATCAAGGAAATGTTTATGCAAGTCAAGGTGAGACCTGAAGACAGGCGGGAGAATCAAGTAGAAGAGTATAGAATGACGTCGATAATATTACATAAAAAATAGAAACGCACAAGAGCATGCGAAAACGTGTCCGGAGGCAGCGGCAGCAATTCAGAACAATGATTATATGGACGACTATCTTCAAAGTTTCCGTACAGTGGAGGAAGCAAAGAAGATAGCAAGCGATGTAGATTTCGTACACAAGCAAGCAGGTTTCGTGCTAGACGG
>DWLR01005078.1:0-11337 GCA_018246295.1 Papilio alexanor hazarajatica | reverse complement strand
GAACATACTGCGATCGCCAACCCGCCTGCCAAGCGTGGCGATTATGGCACTTTTCTTCCCAATGATCGATTCAATCGGTCAATGGGGGAGGCCTATGTCCAGCAGCGGACGATCATAGGCTGGTGGTGGTGGTGGTGATGGCAAATATTCTAGAGTTGTAAGAAAGAGCAAGTTTAAAGAAAAAGAAAATATTGTCTTCAAAATCACTCAAAAAACTTTTCTTCGATGGGACACAACAGTATCAGATAATACATATATTATAATTCTATGTGTTAGAGACAAGTCTATTAGTAGGCAATAGTTTAGTAAAGAGGCTCAGCGTTAGGCTATTGTGTCATTTTTCTTGTAATTGGAGAGCTTTAACGGTCTATTATCCAAACAAGTGCCATTGTTCGTGTCATGTTTTTGCAACACCCCGTTGCTAGGAGTGATCGCATGTTTAAACTTTATACGATCTAGATCTTGAATCGTTACCTTATATATGTTTTTAGTTACTTCGAAGAAAATAGAAAGCAGTTCACACAGTTTGCCATGAATTTAATAACATCCTGTATGTGCACCCAAAGACATAATCTTCCAACACGAACGTCTCGAATAGCTATGATTTTTTTTTTGCAATATATGTCATATTTATTAAATTAGTAATACAGACACAGTTAGACAGATATTGGTCTATTAATCATATTATCCTTTAAAACTTACGGCACTTTATAGTTAAAAGACCAAAATTTAGTTTGCTCTTCGTATATTATATTCGAAAGATTTATTTCAGAATTAATTCAGACCTTGTTCAAAGATAGCGCAGGTGCGTATCAAGGTGATAAGCTTCCAGGATTTATTTCTGTCGATTTCTGCAAGGTTTGTTTCAACGTATGTGATATTATGATATAAAACTTCAGCATTTCCTGTGGCTATAGATGTCAATTGACATTAAAAATTCTCTGCCTGTTACCTTTAATATCACATTCAAAAATATTTTAGTAGTCTTGAATTTAAATGTATATCTTATATACGCCAAAGCAGATAAATCGTTTTTTTTTTTGGGAAATATTCTCTAAATTTTTGTCGTCAAAATAATTTATAATTTTTCGGCCAAAATAATGTACAATTTTTCGCAAAAATGAATTAAGTACGGATTAAGGATAAAACATAGGGGATAAGTTTTATTAAGACGAAATAAAACAATTACCGAGATATGAAAAATTTATATGATAAAATGTATTATAAGTTTTCCATAACCGTCGTTCATTAATCAATCATTATTTGAAATAGAAAATAGACCACAAAAGTCGAGGGTATCGACACTTAAAACTATATAAAATATAATATACTCGTAGCTCGTTTCGATGTTAGCTCAGTGACTGCCCGATTGACTTACAGGCTACAGGGGAATGCATTCGTAAGTGATGTCCTATAACATATAAATTTGTAGAGAGAAAGTCTTATTTAACAAATTATAAGATATTTTTTATTAAAATACCAGTAAAAAAAATTCGATGTGCGAAAATAGATAGCGGTATGAAAGATAAACGGAGCAACGCCACGGCCAGAGGCCTAGCTATAAATAAATTCGACGCATACGCAGCGATAAACTAAAAGATTGCAAGTTTGTTTTCTTTACCTAAACGCCATCCAACACAGAGACGGATATGTATACACACGCTCTCTAAGTGTATGTGTGCGTGTCTCGAGATGCACGGTGCAGTGTTGGATGCATCGCATAAACTAATGTTTGGCCGCGGTGCCAAAAAACATAAAGCGGCAGACGGGCTCTAACAATCTTGACACTTGAAAAACATTGTTAATACGTTTTACGAATCTACAGTCTTCTTTCATTACGTCATTAAGTCAAATACTTGATTTCGCACCTGTAGAAAATTGGTAGTTGTAATTTTTCTGGCACTGCGGCAAGTGCGTTAAAAGATATCTGACCTCAAAAAGTCTAATAACCTAACGGTATGAAAACCTAAAGCTTCACAAAATTTTGTTGCGGTCAGTCTATCTAGTCTATTTTAACCATTATAAACAATATCGGCAAGTTGTGGAAGGTTTTGTAGACAAGTATAGATTTTGTAGATGTTGTGATTGATCGCCAAACGTAACTTATAAGTGTAGTTAAGATCATGTTTAATAACGAGTATTTTAAAAAAATCGACTGTCTGTATGACACTCCTAAGACATTCCAGAGAAAAATAGGAATCGAATGTCACCTCACTCTTCAAAATCGGTCGAGCCGTTTAAGTCACAACGGAACAAACATACAAACACACATACTTGCGAAAAACATTACTCTCTTGTCAGTCAGGCAAAAAGTTAACTTAGTACTAATATCAATAAAAATCAAAATGTTTTTCTTTGAAGTATGCTGTACGTGTAATTATAAAAACAATTCTATTACAACTTAAAATATCTATTTCTTAAAATAGTATAGTTACAAATAAAATAAGTCTAATAAGTCAAATGTCTCAATAAGTACCTAATAATTTTAAAAGGACCTAATATTAAATGCTACGAGTATTTAGTAGAACATGGATATTGATAGAAAAGCGGGTTAATAAATAATAATTAAATTTAACTAAAATTAAAAAAAAAAATGATTAAGTATCAACATGTATACGTTGCGCTATAAAAGGGATAAAAACTCACTGCCGCAAAAATAGATCGGCGAAAAATGAACATAACCGTGTATTTGAAAGTATGGCCCACCAATCCCGAGCAGAACACAAATGTGTGCGTACGCGCATCGATTTTTATACACGTGTGCGGTAAGGTCACTATTCGTTGTCTTAACTTTGTCATAACTGTGATTCAGATGAGAAAATTACCATAAATTTTTTATCTCTGAATACTAAACGAAAATATTTTTGTTTCCATAGACGTACTATGCCTTTTAGGCAAGTAGAATACCAGACAATATAAAAATATCCCACAAGTTCATGTTAAATTTTTACTTAATTTTAGCTGAAACCATCATACTTTGCATTGCCACGGAAAGTAAAATAAATCTAAAAAGTCTAAATAACATCAAAGCGTAGCGCAAAACGACTCTTTAAAAACGAAAACAACTTTATATTTATGTAGAATTAAAAGGCGTGAAACCCTCGCAGGCGTTCTCAGAACACCAAAAGACAAACATACAAACATAAATTTTTAATTTAATATATGTAAGCATAAGAAATAGTTACAAAGAGCAAATATATTTTGCGTAAGTGACTCGCAGTTTTGGTAGACAAAGTGTGTCCCATTATCGTGTCAAATGGAAATTTGTTATCACTACCTATCATTATTGGTAACGAGCGTGAGTGTTGCTCTTAATATTTAAGACTATAGCTCATTGTTCTATAAAACATCGATGGTAACTACGTATCTACTTTGAAGAGGTAATGTAGATGTGTTCACTTGTCAAACGAAACGTAATTGGATATTTTAAGAATATCTTATTATTCATAGTCAAATCAAATATTTTTTGTTATCTTTGGCATGTTACGGAAATCAAAAGCCAAAATAAACAGGCATTGAAAAAAATATTGTGATAGCTTGTTGTTGATTATATCTCATGAGTAATGGATGCTATTTGAAAATAACTCCCACGTAGAGCTTAGTATTAAAACACTGGTTTTAGTTTCCACTGTTTGAGATAGTGAGATTACAAACTGACGAAGGTCACAATATAACTGTGTCATGTATCTACATATAAAAATAATTTGGTCTGGACCTATAGGTATCTAAATTTTTTTTTAAGCCATAGTTGATTAAAAAACAATAAGCCTGATTTACAGTACCTCTAAGATACTACGCGAAAGAAGACGAAATGTATGATACCTCACTCTTTAAAATCGGTGAAGCTGTTTACGGACGTAAACGGGGTATTTATGAACGGACATACGTTCATAAATACCCGTGGAAAAATTATCAAAAAAATTTACCCTCCTGCCATTCAGGCAAGTATGACTAAAATATGCAAAGCATGGCCGATTCGAGTTGCAGTTGCATCCGTGGCCGCATCGGCAATCCGACTCGCGTTATTTTTACCAGATCAACCTTGAATTTTAGTGGATATTTTTGTATTGCACCCACTGCACTTGGCCGCGGCGCGAGATCAAATCTTTTGATTGTAAAAATACGACGGTGGCTGTATGGATACGTCCGTAGTCGGACAAATCGATCGCTTAAACTCTTTGTCAATGTACCCTTTATAAGTGATGAATTTATAATTCTGTACAAATATAATAAAGCGGAAAGTTTTTCTTTTTTAAAGAATAACCTCTCAAACAACTATTAGAATGCTAAATTATTATCCGGCAGTTTAAGAGAAGGAGGTTCTTAATTTGTTCAAATTTTTTTAAATGTTTTTCACCTCAGACTTTGTCATTTATAGGCCGATTACAATTTTTTTTTGTTCTAAAGGGGACATTTGCAAACGGGACCCATTTAATTTTGTATGGCATTAAACCTTGGGTTGCGAAAATATAGGTACAAATATAGGTAAAATTGACATATTGGTAGACTTAAGACATGTTTGGGTTTAAGGGATTTGTAATGAAATGTACCGTGGCTATAAATGACTAATAAATATAATTACATAAATATTAAGTCGGTTTTTTTATTCTTACAATTTTATTTATATTCAAATTCATCGAAGCACAAATATGTAGAAGTTTATATTGTTGAGCAAACAGATATAAACAATGATAACTACTATCCGCTATTCATAAAGTTTATTATGCCACAAATGACATTAGGATTGATCCTATTGCTTTACTTATGTCACCGTCAGACTGTGAACTTCATTTGTTTATAATCTAACTAGTATTTTACTAGTTGTGAATGAATTAATTATTGATGATTTGACATATAATTAACTATCGAAAAATGAATAAATTTTAGATCTATTTATTTTTTCGGAAATCGAATCCATGCGTCAGAAAATTAATCCACTCATTAACTTTCTATTATATTATTGCCATTATATGATCAATTATCGATTTACCTCATCTCAAGTTACATGCGTATATTTTAACCACAAACTCGTAGTTAAAGGTAACTTTTCAATTAGTTATCGAGTAACCTTTCTGATACTCAGGCACTATATCCAGCCATTTATGCCTAAAAGACAAATTATGCCTTTAAGCTTTTTTGCAACTCAGCCATTGCCGCAAGTCGGCCGTTGTGACGTCTTCGATATCATGTTATTGTGCACGAGTTATATATCTTTTGTATTGACTTGTACAAACAATGGATAAGTACATATTATCAAACGTAATACGTATATAGGAAGTGTATGTTACGTTTGAGTGAATGTATATATGTACTTTAAGGAAAATTGAAAAAAAAAAAATCACTTTCCCGTGACAATGAAGGGTAAGCAGAGATTAAGAATTTCCATTTTAACGGTCCCTGCACACCTATCGCTTTATCTATATCTATACATCTACGCCCGCGGCCCAACGGCATAATTAAAATATATTAGCAAATGTTGCGTCTAAATATTTTATTCAGACAACGTTAAAAATATTTCCTAGCAATCATGTATCTTTCGATCTAGGTATTTGCATATTCGTGTATTCGTATTCGACCAACGAATAGGAGTGGCCGAACCGACACGCCTAGGAATAAATAAAATTCGAAAATAGAACGAGCTTCCTGCGATTCGGATTCTAAATTTAAATTTAAAAATGGCGGGCGTTCCATCCGGCGGCGGCTGAGGCGGCGGCGGGTGATTTTGTGCATAAAACTGCATCGCGCACATTAACCGATCTAAACATCAAAAATAGAATTCACTAGTGTTAGGCAGCGTGCACATTAGCCGGATATACCAAAAAAAAAAAGATTACAGCAATTTTAAAGCCAGTACAAAAAAGTAGCCGTGTAATTATCTCTTTAATAATAACAGAGACTTGCGTGCTTCTCACCTGAATAGGTCACAAATGTAAACCCATATTCATGCAAAGAGCATGTACAAGACCCAAAAGTAAAAATTTGTGACGTCTAAAAACACACAAAATTATTTGTGCACTTGTTCGTGTTCTAAAGTTTAATCGTAATGCACAGACAGACAGATATTGAGTCGTAAAATAAATGTTCATCTCAAATTTTTACAAAATAACTGAAATTATAGACAGAATCTACTGATTCTTTTTAACAATGGTAGAGCCCGCTACATCTGATGCCGAATGGGCTGGCTGGGCCGGTGAGTACCTCACTGAAGATAGGCGTGAAATAAAGTTTTCTGCGTTTCGTCTGTGAGTGAGGTGCCAGAGATCCAATTCTAGTCATCTTGCCCTTACCACCCTTCTCTAATAAGGCAAGGATGGGAAAGGAAAGTGGATTTAACCGAGGGGGAAATGGATGGAAAAAGGAATTATCCATTTTTGTCTATCCGCTCCTCCTTTATTTATTTGTATATATAGTATAGAACAACTATGTGAAATGTAAGAAATTATTATAATTTTTTTGTTTCATACATAGTTTCTTAATTAAATAAAGACTAAAATAGAGAAAAGGATGGTTAAAAATTAAAGACTTAAACGCTTTAAGCGATTCAAGTGTGGTGCGGCTTTAACTCATGCGAACTGAGTTGCCTGTGTCGCATGCAATCAATCGAGGTTCCCATTTGCATAAATAATGTATGTATGGCTAATACTTATTTTAATATTACCAGTAGGAAGTACGTACTGTTAGCTTTCGAATCTCGAAGAAGGAAATGTATAGCGACTGTTCGAATATGGAATTTTAATATACATCTTGATTAAATTATGCAATGTTGCCAGTGTGCTAAATATAGAAATGATTATGGGAACCATATAAACATTGTATTGCTATTGCATAAAGTTGAAATTGTACTCCTGTACTTTAATTACTTTAATTTAGTTACATTTACTTTAGTGTTTCTCATATTAAGATTGCCTTATACCAAAAAACAATAGTAGAAGTACCTATTATGGAAACAGTTTATGCAGAAGAATCGTGGGAAAAGCAGAACTTAGAAGAAATACTTGCCTTCACCTCCATCAACTATTATTTTTCAAATTAAAACTTAAGCATAAACATGTCATTATTTTCATTTTTACTATCATTTATCTATTAAATGATAGAAAACCGCAAATATGATTAACTTTAAGCTCGAAAAATATAATTACATTGAAAAGATCTATATCTTAGATCTAAGAGCTGCCGCAACACAACCTGGAGCGAATTCTAAACCAGTTGCGCAAGCAATGAATCGATTCATCATTTATGATTTCACAAGGATTAATCGCCTTCGTTTCTTTACAGTTAATAAAAAATACGGATATTTATAAAACATTAGAAATAGGAAATCTGCTCAGTACAGTCTCTTTAGTTTACGATACCCTGCTAATTTTTAAGTCTATATCTCACAGTAAATCGATAAAAGAGTTCGTCTCATAATGCAACACTAGCTTCGCCCCTTGTTGAAGCAACCAATTGTATCTAGAAATACTATTATTTAGACTTTTTACTGGCTAAAGTTAGTACCGATAGATAAAAAATCATCGTGGATATTTTATATACCATAATTTGAAACAAGACTCCATTAAGTTCATGCAAAATTTTCTTTTTCAGACAATTTTAGTATGTAATAGCCAGAGCATCTTAGGTGTTAAACTCATAATTATCATTTCATTTAATAAATTTCACTTCAAGAACTGTACTGTTAATATTATATTTTAAAAAATAGTTGCTAGAAAAAAAAAATAGAACTCACGTGTATAAGTAATAATGGTTTTTAATTTCTTTTGACATTAACAAACTTGTACATAAATTTCTCAACACTTCTCCATTCACTTGGGAAGTCAATAAGGGCATTACGCAACTTCCCAATGGGAATAAATGTGAGCGCTGTTGTTACGTAATAGTTTCTCGGTCGGTGTGCACGCATCCTTAGGACGCCAGATTGCCTTCTTTCGACCAGTTTAAATAAACATACGCGATAATACGCAGCTCTTTTGAATGCATCCTATGTTTTACGTCAGTTGCACTCTAGTACAGTTTTACAGTCGAAGACGTTTATACGTTCGTAGCTAAGCGAAAACAATATGGCCGCCGAAATGTCAGATCGCATCGCATAAAATTTGGACGAGATAAATAGTAGACTTTCAGCCACACCTGTCATCAGTATTTAAGCAATCGAACGTACTAAAGAATCCCATAGATTTCCTTAAAACAAACTAATATTTCTTAAATATATAACAAAGAAGAAATATAAGAAATTCTCAAATATAAGAAAGCTTCCGATCAAATTACAGTATTCTATTACTAGATTTTTTATTTATTCCCGTGTTTTTCGTGGCATCCAAACATAATTTACGCCTAATGTAATTTTAAATAATAGTCGTCTTTACCAACGACCTAGCGAGGGAATCAAAGCTCAAAACATCTTATGAGCTACGAAGAAGAGAAGTCGACGGCCGGGACTAATTTTTAATCAACTTAAAACGTTTAAAAATAACACGCAATACGTTGTTTTTATGGTACTAGGAGTAAAATTACATAGCTACTTTTTGATACATCTGACTACCCCAAACAGGTAAAAAATCATGAGAACTTTCTTCTTTATTATAACCTCAAAACATCTAAGACTACCACAACTACACAACATAACATAGAGTTTGTGTAATAACTAAGCATATATATGAGCTGCGCAACGATTGCTTCTGTAGTTACCGCCAACTACAAACAGCCCCCTATATAACGGGTAATGGACGGCGTCATATAATGCAAAGAAATGTTTACATACATAACTTTGATTGGGAATTGTTTGATCTTGCTATAAGATCCTGTGTATATGGTATTTTAATAAATATGGTACGATTTAAAATATTTAAAGGGAAATTGTATAATTAACGGAATAATTTTTTTGCGAAAAGAATGTCGGTGTTATTACAATATCTTTTTTATTTTACTTGATAAATGTTTATTAACATAATACACCTAAATGTCCTTATGACATTTTATTAAAATTAATTATAAACTCTTTTTTATATTTTTAAATAAATTCATAGTGATCACTTTAGAGATATTGATTTATTACCGTTTGAAACAGCATTAAATTAATTTCTTTAAGGAACTAAAATAAAAGATGTGAAAGATTATATAAATAGATTGTTACTTATTTATAGTAATAATATATTTCACATTAAATATTATTTACAAAAACTTGTCAGATTAATGGTATTTTTTAAAGATTGAACATACCAAATGTAAAGAACAAGAAAACTTTCATGTAGTGAACATCGTATACCATGACAGATAGAACCTAAATACCCAGGCAATATTTATGTGATTCCCTCAGGAGATGCCAGTCACGAACGTCATTAATTTAGCCTGCGTAGGCGCAGCGGCGATACTGAATCCAAAGTGGACTTTATTATTTTAAAATGGCGCTGATTTTAATTTATTAAATAATGTTGCTTAACATTTTAATAAACATGGAATATGTCGATGAGTATTTTATACGTCTGTGTTGTACGTATGCATTTATATTTTTGTATATTTAATGTATCTTCAAAATTGTGCAGTACTTGTGTAGTAATAATTATTTTACACTCATTTTAAATAACTCTTTCCAAAAAATGTACGGTTATATATTAGCTATTGTAATAAACCTAACGGTAATGTATTGGTATAAATTGACTAGGATTCTAACCTCTGACCCGACTTATTATTACATAAATTTGATTCCCATTAGAAGTTTAAGCTAAACCAAGGCTAGTCTCGTCTAGATCTTCTGTGATATAGTAGATGCTAAGGCGAACATTAGCTCAACAAATAAATCACAAATGAAAAATAGGCATTCTTATCTACGTCGAAGTTAGCTGTGATTAAATATGTTTTCTACAAAACGTTATTAAACGCTAGCGTTATACGATAAATTTACATTTTTAATTAAAAAAAATTAAGTAATGTAGAAATTCAACTTCATATATATATATATATTCTTCATACATATATAAAGAAACGAAAAATCAGACATAATCACGACACTCCGGGAAAGAAAAAGAATCAAATGAAAGAAAAAATCAATCGAAAGTCACAATGGAACAGACACATACATTAGTATATAAACGCAAAAAATTGTTCTACTTCTTTCTCTATGAGTTCAAAACTAGTATCTAAACAACTTTACTGACGCATTTTCTACCAACAAAATGGCTTCCAACGCCTAATAATGCCATTGTCTCGAACCGGTAGAATTTCGGTTGCAAAATATTCGCCTTCGCTTGCTGACTCACTCGATCAGTGGGGGAAGGTAGGCACTAGAATTAGGTTCGCTTAGAAAACCTGTTATAACTTTAGATTCTTTACGGACATGTTGTATGCTAACTTGTTTTATTCTGTCTTTTCTACAACTACCATTTGATTTTTAGAACACAATTTGAAACTTTGGGTAACTTTTACGTGGAAATATATGTATGTCTATTTTATTGTGACCCGTTACTTAGTCTAAACGGTGAAGAAAAAGGTGTCATACGATTCTTGTTCTTACCAGTATTGTCATAGGGTACAAACCTATTGGCATACAGTCATTAGAGCTTTTTTATTTTTTAAATTAATTACTTATTAATTTTACTAGTACTTATAAATTAAAATAAGTTAATTATGTTGTCTTAGAATAGTGCCATTTCATCAAATCATGTTTTTTTATTTTAAAATTGTAATGATGTTTATAGAAATATGAAAAACCGAAATATTAAATGCCTACGATAATTATTCGCTAATTTGACATCTAAAAATAATATTCACCTATTTTCTCTTTCCACTTATTATCGAAGAATGGCGCGTTCGTTCTATCGTATTTCATATTTCATTTTCTTTGTTTCAGTCTATTAATGTTTACCATGTTATTAGATCACGGCCAAACCGAACACGTAAAAGTTCTTATTCCGTTTATAGCAATCTTTAAAAAGTGTATTAGAAAATGCGTTTATGAAATATTAAACCCCTTACCTACTCTCTATTCTACATTGTCCTGGTAATTCACCAATCGGAACATCCCATGGCAAAAGCCGATGCGTCATTCCAGTAAGTAATTTCGCTCTTTAGCACTGCTCTGTGGGAAAAGATCATGATTCTATAGAGAACAACGTATGAAATCAGTAATTATTTAATACTATCTGTGCCCCATGGTTATTCCACCTGAACTTTTAGCGTGATGTTAGGTAGACTTTAGATCATCACGTTTAATAGATATCTTAAAACGCGACATTTCGAACGCTCATGGTCACGGGGCGACTGAAGTGTTTGACGTCGGGATGTCAATGTTAACAAATCTTTTTTATTTTAATAAAAATATTAATTAAACGCGATAAAATCCGT